>CAJNOL010002770.1:587-30740 GCA_905250125.1 Rotaria sordida | reverse complement strand
TAAGGTTTTTTTTGTTCAATAACAAATAAAATTGAATATCAATAAATTTTTAGTTTAACAACAAAAAATGGAGGAGTTTTATGGTGATTGTAATCTGAAAAAGACTCTTATGAACAAGAAAATTTATTTGAATAATTTTTGAAAAATACTCAGATATTAACTGCCATTTAAGGCGATGTTCGCCCTCCCACCAATTAGGAGGTTAAGATAAGCTATACTCACACGCTACACACAATAGTGCGTGTATCTTATCGTTTTTCATTTACACCAATCATATTGCATTCCATGTTATATCTATATTTGTCCATTTGTCATTTTTTTTGCATATGACTACTGTAGTTAAGTCTTATTCGTGCATATTTGATCTTTAAAATAAACTTGGATAATCAATCTGTATTTTTATTTATCTTATAAAGTGAGACAAAGATAGTATCATCATAATTATATTAAAATGGGAATTCTTGACCCTTATATGATCGTTTTCAACAGAATATCAAGGCTTAAGATATAAAAAAAATTTGAAAATTAGTATCATAATCAATTTAAACGTCATGAACGTTTAACAACATAAACATTCATATCATAGATATTAGTATCATCATATCGATTGAAAAAACAGTCTTGATATTACCTTATAAATATTGAAATTTATGTCGTTATTTTCATTTTTTCTACATACTTATTACGTATTGCTTAGAACTCAAAACATGAATTATAAAACTTAAACTTCCTAGATATTTCTTATATGCTAATATCAAGGTTAGTTTTTCAATCGATATGATGATACTAATATCTATGATATTAATGTGTATATTGTTAAATGTTCATCGTGTTTTAATTGATTATGATGCTAGTTTTCGTTTTTTTTTAATATCTAAACTCTTATTATTTGATTGAAAATGATCATATGAGCCCATGTAAATCGACAAAGGAGAATTCTCATGCAATTCAGTCATGAACTTGAAAAGACGATATATTTTATTTTTATGCATGCGTCACATAACTTTATTCTTCATGTAATATCAATAATGTTTGTTGATACCAAAATACGGTTCTCTAAAAGTATACCAAAATGTATTAAAAAATGATCTGATATTATTTCTTAGAGATTTGTACGATATCTTTATTTTTGATGTTGATTTTGAATCAAGTATTATTTAAAAAATCAAAATTGTTGTCAATCGAAAATTTAATGAAATACACAGACAACTATTATAGTTCACTACAGTAGAAAACCTGTCAATTTGCTGTAACCAAACGAAAGCAAACATGCTCTTTGCCAAAATCTTGCAGAAAGTCGAAGTTATTTAGGCCAAATACTTTTCAGAAAGTAGAGTCCACTCTGCTGCATATCTCGCAGAAAGTCGCTGGTATTTGTGTTGAATTTTCTGCAAAACTTTGGAATCTCTGCAGGAAATATGGTATGCATAACATTGATTTTCGGCAAGAAATGGGACAGAAACAACACTGACTTTGTGCGACAAAGATGACGGACTTTCTGCCAAATTTTAACCCTTATTCGTCCCAATGTCAAAAACAGTCGTCCACCCTGCTCTTCAGCACCTATCAGTAGCTCTATATCATAGACCTTGAGAATTTCTGTGCACCCCTATATAATAGGCCTTGAGGACCTATGGATACCTCTGTATGATATAGCTTGAGAACCTATAGGCACTTCCAATATGATAGCCCTTTAGGACCTTTGAGTGCCCCTAAACTACCGATGGTTTAATAAAGCATAGACAGTTAGATATATATACAGTCGGACTGAGTACCCAGTCTCCAGTTCTGAACTGGCACTAGTGCATACCTAGCTTTCACGAATCATTTTCTTTTACTAAAAAATGAGAAAATTAATTTCACTTTTCATTTGAGAGGTTTTCGAATAAAAGCATGAAGCCAATAAGATACAATGTCATTTATTTTTAACAAACAAACATTTTGTTTGTGTTCTTCTTTTGGTTACGTTTGCATACGATTCGATGTGATAATCTCCTAACTATTATAGAATCGGTTGTGACATCGAATATTATTGTTGGATTATCATTGTACAATGATAAGCTTGATTTCCTGATCGACAATTAGGTGAATATGGGTCAACAGATATCTTTATCTGATCGTAAAATACCTGATTTATTGGCAACGAATAATCAACAATCGAATGAGGTATCATCTGCGAATGAAACAGAAGATATTCATTTATTTTTACCATTTGACATCATCAATGAAATCAATAAAAATTTCAATTCGTTACCTAATCAGAAGATTTCAAATGAACTATCAATTACAAAAGAAATATTGATCAATCAAATTCGAAATGATATATCTGATTTCTCGAATTTATTTGGAGTTAAGAACTTCAATATGGAAATTGCAGAAATAATTAAAAAAATGTTCGATCATATTGCAACAATGAATACCAATCTACAAAATTCTATGCAAGTGATCATAAATAAATAGGAACAATTGAAAAATTCCTATAGTGAAAAATTAAAAGACGATGAAAATGAAATGAATTCAATATTTTCTGAAACGTTGATCGATTGGGAAAAAATATCAGATGAACAACAAGTAAAAGAACTATCATTTTTTGCTGTTCAATCTTTAATAACTATGCTATTGATGTTACTCGAATCAGTACATAAATCTGACTCTACTATTATTCATAAAATGCTCAACTTGACAAATCAACTTGTTGAACAAATTCCATTGAATTATCTTTCATCCGACGTTTACAAACGATCCGATAATTTATTTAAATCTTTAAAACCATTAACTAATTATATTCAAGAATTATCAACACAAACTGATATCAATCCAATTGCAGTAAATCAATCATTTAATATTTTATTTAATTTTTCTGTCATGAAGGCATCATTCGAAGATATTCTACCATTAATAAGAAAATTAATCTTCAATACGAACGATATTTTTGATATAAGAAAATTACTTATTAAATTGAACAAGCATCTTACGATGATGTTAGATCGATTCCAAAAAGAAAAGCAAACACCATCTATAACAACAACTGTACCACAGAATAATACTACAGATAATAATATCACAACTCAAATTCATAATAGAACTGGTAAGAAAAATTGATTTTAAATCGAACAAAAGATAGTCATTAAGATACTGGGCAATAAAATGTATGGATATTTAACTCGTAGACTGCTTATTTTGCCCAATATTTTTATTAAAAAAAGACTATTGGAACTGTCATAAAAGATTTAGCATGCTTTTTTTTTATATACTTGTCGAATTCGATTTTTTTCCTAGAAACAGTATTGCCAACTGAAAAAGCATTGGATATTGAACAGAAGCTTTTAGCTGCTGTAGAATATCTTAAATTAATTGAAGCATATCCAAATATACAATTGATAACATTAAATGAAAAGAAATTCACTGGTCAATTCATATGTTCAATATTACTTGTTCATATTAATTTACATAATCAATTTCATGCAAAATCAAAATTCGATCGTGGTTCTATAAATGGATCGTTTTCATTTGAATTAGAAACCGAAACATTTAAATGTCTATATGAAATAATCGAACAATTAACAATAGTAGTAGAAGCATCATTCGATACGAATCTTGGATATATTTTAAACGTTTGTTTAAGATTATTCACAACGCATTTACAATTTTTAATAAGTGCAAACTTCGATAATTTTCATGATTTTTTGAATGAAAATGACGTTGAAAAATGGTTCACATTGATGTCCAAATTAGCTCTTGATGATAAATTAGAAGAGAGAAAAAAAGAAGCTTCACATGCATTGATTTATTTGATTGAAAAACAAACATCATCATTTGGTAAAATGTTAACATTCATTCATAAGCATATTATTGAAAATCGACATCCGATATTAATTGATCAGTTATTAAATAAACTAAATCAACAAGTATTTATATATAAATGGATTGAAATTCTATGTGATAATCAACATAGACAAGACAGCACATTAGCATACATAGTCTTACATTCATTCATTGATATCGTGTTACAATCGACTTTCTTAGACATTGAAAAAGTTAATCGATTACGCGAAATTATAATCATATTTCAAGAATTACTTTTAGTTTATTTAAATAATCAACCAATCGATATATCCGATGAACTTGAATCATCTGCTCTATCAACACTTGGCATAGAATATACGACACATGTAATTAAATCTTGTCTTCAACAAGAAATTCAAAGTATTTTATTCGAACCACTTCTTCTTGGTCTATGTACTCTTACTGAATCAAAATTTAATTTTGCTGTCATACAACCAGAGGTGCAGAATCTGCCGTAAAAATGAAAAATTTCCCCAAGCGGGAAATCTTTTGCAGAATTTTTCCAAGCCTAATATTTTTCGAAAACTTCATTTAGACCTATAGTTTTTCAAAAAGTCTTCTTCATATACAATACTTTCCCAAAGATTTTCCCAGATTCAAAAAATTTCCCCAAGCGCGCGCTGGCGCACACGGGTAGATTCTGCACCTCTGCATACAACCAATTTTTGCTGGTGTCATGCCATTATTTGCCGAATATTTCATACAAACAAAAATCGATGTCAACGATAAGACAAATTATTTAATTTCGTGGTTATTAGGAGAGATGAGTCATCGGTTAATTGTTGGTCCACCACAGAGTCCATTAGAGAAAAAATATAATAAAACATTGAAATTACCATTATTTTCTGGTGGATATGAAACTCTAACAGCAGATATAAATCCATATCTATCGTATTTTTTCAAATCTGATTTAAGTATTTATAGTCAATTTTTTTTGCCTTTACAACGACAACAATCAATATTAGACAATGATTTTTTAATTTCAATCTATCATAATATTGATCAAGGTACAAAATTAATATCAAAAATGAAATTATTCATTCGTAATAAACAACATATCTTACAAAAATCAATTGAAATCATTGCTAATGATGCATGTGCTGCAGTATTTGCCGTTTACATTAAACATTATCGTCGTATTGATCTAGCTCAATATGAAAATACCCAAATAGTTATTTGTGTCTAATAAAAACATTCTGTTAATTTATACAATGAATGATAAAACAAATACATACTTAAATGAAGTGTTACCGTTAGAGTATCTAATACCATTGTTGAATCTGAATTTAGACTGCTGGATGATGATGCCTAAATTTATTAAATAAAAAAATTCGAAGAAAGAATAGAGAACAGTACTTGATCAAGTCCTGATGGTAATTGATGTTGTCTGCCACGAGGTCGATTTCTACCATGATATCGTGATGAAATTATTGTTGAATCAGTAATTTTTGAATATCTAAGATAAACAAAATTTTGAAAAAGATCATATTAAAAAGATCGATGAATATAACAGAAGAAAACTAAAGCTGCTAGTAAGCTTTGATGGCAAAAAGGCTAAAAATTTGTACTCACTGATCATTTTCCGTTTCATCTAACGATGTTGTTGATTCCAAGTTACTACTTGAAAATGATCTAGCTCCAAATTCAGCTTGTTCCTTAGCAAAATATTTTTGATAATCAGCACTATTTGCTCATGCATCACATTCACATATACATTGTAAACGTAGTTGTTGAATATTAAATGAACTATTTGGTGTTGATGTTAATATTCTATAGTCTTGTTGATGATGAAGATGTTTGGAATGTTTATTTTTTTCTCCTAAACCACCACCACCACTTGATATTGTACTACCTTCATTGGAAACAAGATAAGCGACAATACGATCTTGTGTATCAAATGGTAAAATTTCTTCATCATCAATAATTTCTTCTTTAACTTTTCCAATAGCTGGATCATTTGTAACAAAGAAAAATTTATATTTTGAACAATTACGACCAAGAACATTTTAAAAATCTTTTAAACGTGGTGAACCAGTTACATTTAATTTTGTTAAATAAGGTGTATCTTGACCATCGATATAATAAAAAACTTTGATTTCAGAAGTTGATGTTGATATAACTTCATTCATTTTTGACATTTCCAATCAGTGTTTCTAATAGAAATCTAAAATAAAATGTACAGTACACACTGTTTTTAATGAGCAAAGTGTACATTTACATTCATTTTCATAAGCAAAATGTACAAAATGTACGGTATTTAGGTTTTATATAATAAAAAGAGACTGTAAAAGAAAAAAAAACATGTTGATATCTGATTTATCCAGTAAAAAAGAAGCATATAAGTAAATAGATAGCAAGGGAAAAAGGAATCTGCTATCATTCATTTAAGAAGATTAACCATCCAAAACTATAATATTAGGAAAGCACATCATCATAAGAAATATTATATCATTAAATTTATCTTCAGTTAAATCATTTGGTATAGTTGTTAATATTGAATTAGTTGTTATAGGTGACAAATTTCCTGTTGGTGTTGGTGATACATAATATGGTAAAATTTCATTAGCTAATAATATTCCAATTAATGAAAGACCAATTGTGTTTTTTGTTTTGATTTTAAATCTGATTCTGATATTAATTTATATAGAATTAATGTTGGTGAATGTATACATTCTTTCCAACATTTCATTAATTTTTTATTAAATCTAAATTTGATTTCATAACAATAACATTACGATGTGAACAATTTGAAAATAAATATTTAATAAGACGTTGTACAGCTATGGAATCAAGTTCACTTGGTATAGATTGTTTATATCATGATAATAATATAACAATTGTATCAATTATAAATATATTTAAACCTTCAGATGAATTTTCAAACATTTGATTACATATATGAATTATTGGTGTTAACCAATAACATGCATATGGTTTAAATATTGTATGTGTACGAATAATAAGACACATAAGAAATAATTTTATATTAAATGTTATAAGTGGATTACTAAATTTTTTGTACATACATATCATCCATGGTGGTATTTCAGATATACGATCATTTATTGGAATTATTCCATTTGTTTCCATATGTCTTAATAAACAAACCATTGGTATCATACATGGATGTAAATTAAGTTCATCCATTTCCGTTATCAATAAATTCAGAACCTATTTGATCATCTGAACCTTCAATTAATGCTGGTCTATCATTATCATCAATTTTCTTTTTGTTGAATTATATTTGTTGATGAATTATTTGATAAAGAATTTGATAAACTTTTATTTAAATCATTTTGTTGTTGATTAACAGCAGCTGATGTAAAATCAAAAACAGCTAATTCATCTGTTAAATTACTACCAAATAAATATTGTGAAGATAAATAACGTGGTGCACTTGATAAACGTTGTTGATGTAATCAATTATCTGTTTTAGATGTTGTTAAAATTTTTTTACATAATATATTTAATAATGTACGTTTATCTTTTTGCATAATAACGTTCAAGTTCAAGAGGAAATTTATATTTATAATCTGGATCAATTTTATGTTCAAAAACATATTCATCCTGAAATATAAATAAAACAAACATTTTGTAAAATAAATATGGTTTTATGTAAATTATAATTAAGATTAAATCTTATGAGGAAAGTTCTTCAAGTAATAAATCAGTTTTTGAGTCAAGACTGTGTGTAGTATGTAGATCTAAATGAGTTATGAATACTCAACTAAGACATTTTGACGGTATTTTTTAAATGAATATCGTGATTCATAGAAAAATTGATTTTCGAATTTCGATTTGAAATTTTCCATAGAGACAGGTTTTAATGAGAATAACCTAAGAGCACGTATTCTTTTCAAGATATTCATAGCTTATTTGAATTTACGTAATGCACATAGTCTCGACTCAAAAGCAATTTATCAGTCAGAGAATCTGTGTTTTTTTTTTATTTTTGACGAAAACATCGAAATTGAGTTTTTATTATACCGAAGTCTCCTCTTGGAGAATATATATGGCTTCTTTTTTTTGAATATAGCCAGCAGTAATTGCCAGATAAGGTTCAGGTATAAGGTCATATTTCGGGCGTCCAGTCGGATTGCAGGACACTACTTATGAGTTCTTCCTTATACTTGAATATCTCATATCATTCTAAGTAGGAAATTTTTTATGAAAGTCTCTTAATCGAACCTTCAATTACCACTATCTCGAACATCAAGTCAAAGTTCTATTTGTGTACATGGTTTATTCTCTTTGAAACATATGATTTACCTTAGCTGGATTAGCATCAAACATAAAAGCTTTATAAAGTTTAACTTCTGTTTGTGTACAAATAAGTAATGAAATAAGACAATTAAATAAACTTGTTGCTAATGAACGTATTAAATGTAATTTAATTTGTTTCTCAGTTGTATTTATTCCAGCTAACATAACATCCATTGATTTCATTAATCTTCCATCAACAAATTGTGCACGTGCACGTGTAATAATATGTTTAGTTAATTCTTTACCATCAAATGTTTGTCCAATTTTAATAGCTGTTATTGGTGTTTCAACATTTAAAATTTTTCGTGCTTCATCTTGTTTTTTTATATGTTCATAAAAAACTTTAGCTATTGAAGAATTTATACCAAATATATCATCTTTATTTAATATTGTATACATATGATCAAGTAAACAATATGTACAAACTTTATTTATTAACATTGATATTAATGTTTGTGATGTTAAATCAAGTTTAATATTAAGTTCATCAATAACTAATGTACATATATATTTTTTATAAAATTCAATTAATGTTATTTTACGTACAGATGTTAAAATTTTTAATATTAATTTTTCTAATGTATTTAAACGATGTTCTGTACGAAATAAGGAATTTTTACCATATATTATTGAATAAATATAATCAAGTAAATTTGTTTGTTTAATATAATTATTTAAATTAATAACATAACGACTTATTGATAATAAAATTTCTTCTTCAAATATATGATGTTGTCCACAATATAACATCCATATTAATAATTCAAATAATATAAATGATGATGATGATAATTCAAATGCTGAAAGAATTTTTCTTATAGCTGCTTGATATTCATGATATTCTTGTGTACCTATTGAAAATTCAGTACTTTTTAATGGAAAACAATCAGCTGTAAATTGTCGTAATATCTGACAAAGATCATTTGATCATTTATGATGTTTATCTTCATTTAAATTTTCATCTGTTTTAATTGATGCAAAAAATGCTAATAGATTAAGTAAAAGTATTTTAAATGTTAAATTTAATTGTTTAATCAATTAATAATAATAATAAATACATTTGTGATATATTATCAAATTGTTCATGTAATATTAATTGATGACTATCAATTATAAAAGTTTTTATTAATAATATTACAATTAATATTTTATCATCAATATTTGTTGAATAATAAAGTGAAGAAAATTATGGCCAATATGTATATATACCATGAATAAATTGTCGACCATATTGTTGACGGATATTTTTTTCACGACTACATAAATCAAGAACAGTACTTAAAAATACAACAATTAGACGACATTGTTCAACAGAATTTATCTCACCAACATTATCAATTATAAAATGTGGTGTTATACTAAGCCAAATTATTATTTGATGTTTAAATAATGTTAATAAATATGTACCAATTGTTGTCATACCAGAATCAGTATGTATACGATTTGATTGAAAAAAATAAGGTAAAACTTCATTCGGCTATAAAGAAACAAAATTATATATGATATTCGAAAATTTACTTAGAAAAAAGAAAATTGTAATTCAACTAAATTAAGTGAATTTAGTCATCTGATAATAGATGAGATTTTTAAGTTTATAAATAAACTCTTTGTCATAAGAGAAAAATCTCCTCTTAAAAACGAAAGACAGGATTTTCGGCTTCATTTTTTTTTCGCTATTCTCAACTTTTCGACACCCAGATGTCCTTATCTGACTTTACACTTTCAAAAAGAAAAAATTAGAGACATTACTCTCAAATTTGGTGACTATGGAAAGCCCAAAAACTGTACCTGTTTTTATGCACTTAACTTGTTATCAAAGTTTTCAATCAGGAAGGAACGAATTGCTTTGCAGAAATGTATCAATTACTAAAGTGTCACGCAAAGGAAATGCAGCTGATGAGAAGACCAGAATGACGAAAAAAAAAAAAAGAAATTTGCTTTTAATGTATTCGACTCAAAAGTTATAAACTTTAATTGTATGAATAAAAACTTGCAAGTCTTCTGTATTCCCCGAAAAAAAAAACAAATCCATTTGATTTAGTTTAATTTAAGTGAAAATGTGTAGTTTTCTTTTTATTAGATGATTTTTCGGGTACATTTTATAGATATAAAAAAAACCTAAAAGAATATTTGACTTTACCTTAATGCCTAAATAAATAATATAATCAAATAGAGATTGTAAACCACGTTGAGTATCGACAGTTAAAACAAGATTTGCTTTATCGAAATCTTCTTCATGACTAATCATTTTCTGTAAATACAAAACATGTATAAATTAAAAATGTTAATTATAATACAAAAAAAAAAAAAAAAGAAAATCAATACCGATATCATTGTTGTCCATAATTCTTTTGCATATTCTTCAGATTGATTAGGTTTAGGTAGTAATCGAACATCATGTAAGAGACGATGCCCACGAGTTATAGTAAATATTAATGACCAATGAATTGGATTTTAATTTAATTCTTTAGTTATATTGTAAAGTCTTAAATTATTATGCGAATATTTTAGAATTAATTATATTTGAAAACAAACATTTTTTTTTGTTGATAATTATCTCAATATTCTATTCTCGGTAATTCTTTGAATTCGATCTGGTTATCTAGCTTATTATGTCTTAATTAGGTTTTCTTCATTATCCGATTTTGAATTAGCTTTTAGAAAAATCTTTGATCCATATGAGATAAAAATTAAATCTTTCGATCTTGCTTGTACTCTCTCTCTCTCTCTCTCTAACTGACTTTCTGTACAGTTTTGGTATTATTGATAAATTTCTGTAATGATGTCTGTTCGTTTAATTTTAGATCTTGAAGTAAAGTGAAATTATGTTTTTGTGTAAACATTCGCGGATTGAAATCTATGAGTTTTATCTATGGAGTTCATTGTGAAAAACTCTATCATATGAAAATCATCGAATATCATATAGCATCAATACATACCCATCGGTTTTTGTCATTTCTAATGCAATATCATAGAATGATTGTAATAATTGATCAGGTAGATGAGTTGTCATTGATTTAAGTAAAGTAAGAATCTAAATATTTATTTTATTAAATTTCGAATAAATTAAATAATAAATTTTTTCCAACATACTTTTTCAGGTAATTTCTTATTAATTTCTTCATTATTTATATCAAGTCCTAGTTGTGTTGGATAAAATACACAAGTTAAAATTAATTTTGTTAAATCATTAATATAAAATGAACTATCAATTGCTTGAATTGCACCTCGTGGATATTTAGACCAAAGTGCTGTAATAAAATTCAGTAAACGAAAAATAACTGTACATTTTGCCCTAAAATTTATAATATGGAATCAAAACTTAAATCAAAATTAAGTTTTTTTTTTTGTCATGTACATCTCAAATTGACTAATATGAGTTGGTGTAAATACTTGTGTTTGATTCAATGGTGGAAAATAAATAACTATATCATATAATGTACTCATCGATATTTTTGTCACAAAAAACAATAATATAACTATTAAACGACTTTGTTGATTGATGTCTAAGATATAATAGAATGCATTTTCTAGTTTTTAAATAACACTAACAGTCAATAATGTTAAATAATATATATTTTTATATTATTAATTAATCTAATTATATTTAATTAATTAATTAATCAATCGAACAAACATTAATTAATTCATTCAATAATAGGATTATTGATAATTAGTCAGAATTAAATTAGTTATTTAAGTTAAATCTATTATTAAAAACTTGGAACCTTACCTTGAAATAAAAGAGGATTAAGAAATCCTTGTGAAAATAGCCAAATATAACAATCCAATCAAGCAATCACAGTATCAAGCCATTGATAAACAATTGGAATTGAAAATTGGTCACTCATATCAGTTAAACATGTTTGATTAACTAAATTAACTTTAAATTTTCTTTTCTTTTCTTTTCTTTTCTTTACTTCATGTTCCTTCAAATCTAAAAACTTCGAATAAGATAATAAAAAGATTTTCTTTAACTTTTCTTTTACCGTTCAATAAAATAAATATTTCCATCGGATTTAACTTTTAATTGAAAATATTCTCGAATAATTGATCGAATTCTCTTTCAGAAGAAGAAATTTGTTTTAATTAAAGAAATAAAATATATTATACCAGGTAAAAGTGAAATAAATGTAGAAACAAGTTCAATACATTTTCTTCGCGATTCAGTTTCATTTCTTCCACACTGACGAAGTAACTATCGAACAGTAACATCAAGACATGCTTCAGTTCATGATCTACATGATTAGCGACTTACATCTCCATTCTAAGAAACAGATAAAACTTACGGTGGACGATGTTGTTTAGGTGTTGCTTGAACAAATAAATAAGATTTCTCTTTTATTATTATTCGTTCTATATGAGATAAAGCTCTGATCGCTTGTTGTTGAGTACCTATAAAAAAAGCCTCAACCATGTAACTAAAATTAATCATAAAACTACTAAGAGATGGATCATCGCCTTTAGGTATTGCTAAACTTTCACCAAATACATAAAGTAATTGAAGAGTGTAAACATCCACCAATGCCTCCCATTCACTAAAATAATCATTTTAATTAAAAAAAAAGTCAAAGAAAATTTTTCATATCGATAAAGTGTATTAGTTGAATCCGATGCTAACGTTGATCCAAGTCTTTTAGAACTATTCGGATGTAATGAAATACTTAAAATACGTTTAATAATCGATGCCGCATTTTTTAAATAAGCTATTTAATCAAATCCTCCAGCATGTTTAACAGTCCATTTAAGAAATTCTTTTAAACAAATACCACTAAACATCACGAATTAATGCATTACATCCTGATATCATTCCATCCTATAAAACATATTTTACATTCAAATAATTACAAAACTCCTCAGACCATAAATGTATCAAGCATTGACATTATTTTCAAATTTTCATAATTATAATCTTTTCTAAACCAATGTATCATTTTAATCATAAACCTAGTAAATAATGTTCTTGTAGACTAAATTTTCGATAGAGAATTTTAAGAAATTAATTAGTTCAGCTACTTGCTATATGTAAATCACATGATAGTTCCAGTACGGCAGGAAATAAATGTTCATAAAGTTTTTCATATGAAGCCTAAATTTAAAATAAAATCGAGATTTTTATATGATTATATAAGCATAACTAACTGCTACAGTGCTTCGATTATTTGCATTTTTTCGAATCATATAAAGCATTGTTGATTGAAGTAATTCATCTACTAGAATTTTGGTGTTGACAATCAGAACTATGTAATGATAAATCAACTATCCGAGGTAGAAAAATATCTAAAATTAAATTTCAAAAAAGATTAAGAAAATGAAGATTTTTTATTACCAAGATGAATTATAGGTTCTAATTCATAAACTGGTGCATTAAATGTAATATGATTATCATTATCCAATGTTGCTGCTTCTTTAATTAAATAATTCAAAGTATCATCAACAAGATAATGATTAATACGATTGCCTAATGATTCAAGATATTTTAAAGTACGAAATTTTACACAACGAATATCACTATCTTCAAATAAATACGAGAAAAAAAAGCACATAGATAGAAAATTCGACGACCAAAAGACATATTACTAAACTTGTTGTTTATAACAGAAATCGCTCCATCACGTTATACGTTTTAATGCTATGAGATCGTATTAGTTTATGAATAATTTTATTATTTTAATCAAAAATTTATACTTAACATTAGCAATATAGAACGAAAAATAAATTTTTTTTTTTGTTTTAGATATTAACTGAATGACTGTTAATTTTTTGAAGCTTCAACTACTTTGTTTTCCCCAATGAATTGATAAAGTCGTTCAAGACGATCTTCTATTACTGGTTTCCATCCATCTAACAATTTACGTACTGCTGTTGAATCGCATTTTGAATCCAATAGCTCAACTTCAATAAGAAGTTTTGGAAGAATAAGTTGATCACGAATGTAGTCCAATAAATATTCTGGTACACATGCTTGCCATTGTTTAAGAAAATTAATTAAACTATCAGATTCACATAAATTCCATTGTCTAGAGAGAAAAAAAAGATAAATATAATTTTCAAAGACAAAAAAAAATATTATATTTACTGAATAGTTTCTTGTATAACCGGCATCCAAGTACTCCATATCAAATAATCATATAAATTCATATTTGCTTTTGATGCACTATCATCATCTATTATTAAACCAATTGTAACATATTGTAATATTATTCGCCATTTTAAAAATAAATCTATTAATTCTTGATTATGATTATCATTAAAAATATTCCAATTTGAAGAAAGATATTGTTTTAAATAAGGATATAAAACTGATACAACATCATCATATAAATGATGTTCTTCATATTCTTTCGAAAAATTTAGTTTTAAATATTTAAATGATTCCTGAAGAGAATATAAATCTAATAAATTTGTAATTTCATTCATTGTTTTTTCGCATCTAAAAAAGTAAAGTTTCTTCTTAAATTATTAATTTTATTATTTTCTTACTGACGAAGATTACATAAAAGCTCGTATGATTTACTTGAAAGTTCTTTTGATTTATTTAATTCACGTATTAATTCATTCACATTATTCGTCATAAGTTTTTCTCTAAAATAAAATAATAATATTTTTAAAATTAAAATTTTTTTTTTTACGGTTTATATGAATGACTTATCATTTGTCCACCTGGTTCAATAAGTAAATTGGTCGTTTGTATTACATCATTTGATGTAAGTTTGTTAATATTTAATTTATCACAATTTTCATTTATTAATAATTTATAATATTGAAGAATAGATTGTTCACGACCAATTGTATTAATTTCTTTTAGATTATATTCTTTAATAACAGATTTAGTTGGTTGTTCTTTTAATAATACATCATCTATTGTTTCAAAAGTATCTTCTTGTTCAGATGTTTCCTAAAGAGATTAAAAATAATTTTTACAAATTAATTAATTGAAGAGAAAATAATATTACTTTCTTTTTATTTTCATTAAGTACCAAATGATGATCATCTTCACTATCCTTTGCTAATGATCGATTTTGAGGATTATTTTCCATATCACCACTTTGTTTATAAGCGATCTGAATATTATGAATAATTTTATATAAAATGTTGAACTAAATATAAAATTCATTAAGGTATTTGAATATATATATATATCTTCCCCCAGACTAGATGAATTGAATTAAAATTAAATTGCGAAATGTAATTGGTGTCACTTATAACGCCAATCATATTTCTTCATTCAGTTTTTTAACCTTTGTGAATGTACTTAAAAAGTATATGGCCTGGATTAGACTAGATAAAGTAAACTAAATCGAGCAACGTGATTAGTGCATTAACATAAATGTTAACGCACCAATCATGTTAGTTGACTTAGTTTTAATCCAATTCATCTAGTCTGGTGGAAGATATATAAAAAAAAAAAAAAGATAAATATTTATACTAACTTCACCAAGTAAAAGTACTAATTGACACTCAATTAGTAATAATTGATTAATAATTGTCTAATAAAATTGAAGTAAATTTGTTAATTTATGGGATATTACTGGCTCATATTGAGAGACGAGAACTTGTTCAAGATGAACGCGTAATGATCTAAAATCTTGTCAATTGACAACCAAAACAAAAAACAGAATGTTTAATTAACTGACAAAGTCCTTCAGTAATATATCCTAATGATTTTTGAATGGTTTTTTGTAAATCATTCCAATCTTTTAATTTTTGTAATAAAATTTCCGCATATTCTTTTTCTCATGCTGTTGATTGGTGTATCCATGCAAACATATCATGGACATAACGTAATAGATCATAAGAAGATAATTCTATTGGATATAGCATACCATCTGAAATACCATGTGCTAAAGCGTTGATAAAACCACGAACAAGTGGATTACGACAAATAATAGTACCATATTTATCAAGAATATATCTAAGAAAATTTTATTCAATCTTGCTCTGTATTATTCTTTTCATCATTTACTTAAATAAAAACTCGTCTTACTTTTAATGCTTCAAGTGCTTCACTATAACTAATATTGATATTTCTGGTAATTCTATTATTAAAAGTCAACATTTATCTTTAAAATAAAATTAAGATAAAAACAAAAAAGTACTAATGTTATTTTACTTTGTAATCATTGATATAATTTTTCACAAGCTAATTCTTGATGGAGTACCATTAGTTTCATTATTTTTAAATCAATTGTTTGTTGACGTGTACATAATAATAATTTACAATCTTGATAATTTGATTTAACACGTTTTAATACATCAAAAAATTCCTTTTAAATAGAGAATTTAAATGTGGACACAGCTTTTTTTTTCAAAAGAATTGGAGAACCTGTTTATTATTCAGCGGGATGGATGGATTAGAGAAACTACTAGTGACAATGGAGGCCGTTTGTTAGAGTTCAGAACGATGATTCAGACGCTTATAGGCCTATGTTTATGTTTTCATGCGAGCCACATTACAACTGTGCCTATAGTCTATCTATTCTGCTTTTTTTGATTCGACAATTTTATGCAGTTCGAAAGAGGAAAGCATATGATTTTCTTGCTGAAATGTTTGAATTTCGAAATAATTGAAAAGTCCGTCAGATTTTGATTGAAATCGTTCAATGAATCTTCGGGTTATACGAGATTTTATATTTACTTCTTGACTAATAAACAAATCAATAAAAAATAAATAAAATTTTCAAATATAAATTTTCTTACTTTTCATTTTGTATTTGTGCTGTTTTATTAATTAATTCTTCTGTTTGTTCTTTAACATTCTAAAAGTCTCTAATAAAAATCCAATGATGTTCATTTTTTTCTCTTACATTTAAACGTTATGTCATATCTTCACAACAAGTTCACATTGATGTAACTGTATTATTTAATTGAACAAGTTGGTATTTAGCAATACGAAAATATTCTTCGAATTGATCAATTAACATTAAACTTCTTTTTTCAATTGTACTGCTTAAATAAACGTCTTATTCTTACACTATTTTCATGAAAAAAAACTTGATAAATACTTTAATGATTCAATTAAATGTTTATCAGATTCTAATTTTAAATCAAGAATTTTTTTGTAATTTACGTTGTACAGATGTTATTTGTTGTTGTGATGTCGATGGAGAAGAAGTTGAATTTATTTCTGTACTCATACTAAAACAAAACAATCATATGAATTGAAATCATTTTTTTCTTATATTTCGACAAAAAAAAAATTTTCCTTTTTTTTATAATACAACATAAAGAAAGAAAAAAAAAAGATTATCAAGATGATCCACTTAGATGTTATGTTGGTCGTGGTTTATAATGTTAATCGACCATTAGAATCACATGATATATTGTAATCAGCAAAGATATAACGAAATTTTCCAATAATCATTGATGATGAAAACATTTTACGATCTATACCAAATAAAAATGCAAATATAAATAAAGAAAATCCAACGAAAAAATAACTTTGTTTAGGAAAAAAATTTCAATATAACGAAAATAGAAAAAAATTATTACTAAATTTATTGACTATTGGTAATTTTGTTGATAAATCACCGATAATTAATAGATAAAATGTTGCAAGTGTGACTATGACAAGAATAAATAATATTATACGCCAACGTCATATTGATGGTTGAAATGAAGAAAATATTTCGATTATACAATGTTCAAATGTTTTTGAATCATCGGTTTGATCCATATCTTAAAATAAAAAAGACTAAAATAAATCCAAACAATATTGAAATTAAATCTAAATAAAAAGAAAACATGCCTTAGTTTGAGTGTGCCATCGAATGACTAAATAAAACTAAATAAATTTGATAGATTGATACATCTCCAAACAGTAAGAACGTCTATAAATAAACATGTTTAATGTTATCAATTCATCTAATACATTCTACAACAAAATTCTAATTTATCCTCTAATCGGTTGTTTTTTCTTTAATCTTTAATTGGTGAAAAGAAAAAGAGAATGATAGCATAACTTCGGAAAAAAAAGAACAAATATACAAGGGATACCTCTTGATTGCGGACAAAATCTTAGCCCTCATCCTCACTGTCGGCTTGCTGCCTTGTTTGATCTTTGTCCGCAATCAAGAAGATACATATACACAAGATAAACCAGAAGAAAAGAAAAAAAAAGTTTTTTTTTAACATGAAATCATTTATTTCTTCTTCGGTTTGTATTAAGTAGATGTCCAAAATCTCTTCTACGTAATTTAATATCAAAAGCACTTTCCATTCTACTTAAAAACATGTTGATATCTAATTTCTTTTGATCATTCATATTCATTAACAAGTTGTTATTTTTTCATTAATATGTCTTGTTAGATCAGTTTGTATTTATTCTTTAGCAATTTATGTTTGTTGAATAATCCATGCAACATCTTTATTAACTGTACTATAATGGAATTCTTCTGTTTCACGATCTAAAACTGCTCTGTTTTTTTGCTGTTTCATCTTATTTATTATATCCAGCTGCATATTCTTTTTATGTATCAATAGCAACATCAGCGTGTTGAGCAACAACAACAGCTGACTCACTGTTTAATTCTTCTAGTCGAAGTACACGTTTATCAATAATTGTTTGTTCATTCTAACAAACAGTATCATCAAAATTCACACTTGATTTACTCATTGTAGTTTGTTTAACGAGAATAGAAATATTTAGAAATAAAATATAAATATACGTATGTCATCTATTAACTCTCATGAATATATTAATTTTGATAATGATGATGATTGATTAATAGGAAGAAGACTCGAAACACATTGGAAAAGTCAATTAACACTAAAAGTGAATTAAGCAATGTGATTGGTACATTAAGAATTATGTCATCTTCTTTTAGAGGTGACTTAATTCTTAATGTACCAATCACATTGCTTAATTCACTTTTTCAATGTGTTTCGGACCTGGACGAAAGACATTGAACGAATCTATAGTAGATTTGGTATATTAATATTAAAAACAAAAGTTTTAAAAAAGAAAAAAATTATATTTTATTAATGAAAGATATAAAAAATATTTTTGAATATCTTTAAAAGTTTTTATATAGATATCGTTAATATACAATTGTTTATTTATTCTGCTTATTGAATGATTAATTTCAGTACCAAATGTTATTACAGTTTATTAATTAATGGAGAAATATATGAAAATAAGAGTATTTTATATCTCTTCTATCAATGATGTTAAATAAGTTAGATGATAAATATCAGTTTTTCGAGTTGTAGCCTTTTAACTAATTTTCGTTTTGAATGGTGTTTTTAAAAATTAAAGAATTTAATTAATATAATATTTTCAAATAAACATGGGCAAAAAATCTAAAAGAAGAAAACTGTATCGAAATAAAAAAAATTCTATCATTTAGCTAAAAAATCCGGTATGTTATTATTGAATTTCTAATAAAACAAAAGTTATTACAAAAAAAAAACAGATTTTGATCTCATGCTGCATTTAAATTATTACAACTAAATCGTAAACATCGTTTTCTTGAAAATACTCATGTTCTGATTGATCTTTGTAGTGCACCTAGTGATTGGTTATAAATTATGGAAAAGTATATACTAAACCCCCCCCCCCCCCATAATAAAAGACCCCGGGTCTTCTATTATGTTTAGCGGAAAAAATTTTTAGGGGGGGGTCTTGTATTATGACTCTCGTTTTTTTGCGAAACTTACGAGTGTTTTCGAAGAATCCAGTAAATGCAAGTTTAAGTTCAGGCTCTACGGCTTCTCAGCTTCTATCATAGTAACCAGATGCTAGGAAAAACATCACTACATCTTTCCACAGCAACAAACAATAGGGAGTAATTAATACCAGCGGCTATATTATTTTAAAATTCTGTAATTTCTAGTTTCTGTTCTAAATATTATGTTTTTAAATTTTGTATAGCTCACATATATTTCTGAAGAAACTAATAGTGATCGTAAGTTTGAGTCAAGGTTTTTCAACTTCTTCCCTCTTCTCCATTACATGTCGTAACAATCAATTATATTTAAAAGGTTGTGGAAATTTCTAGAATCTTTTGCTTTTCAATAGTTCGAATATTTTTAAGAGCATTCGCAAAAAGCTAGCCTCCTTTTTTTTGCGCAGATAAAAGTTTATACGATTCATGTGAAAGATAATCTTTTGTGATTTTTCATAACGGTAGTATAAGTTACATAAAAGCGTGATTAAACCACTTTCTAACTTTTAGAAACATTTATTATATGTCTTACTCAGTACATTAATATGCATACAAGTTTGTCAGAATCTGGCAAAGACACAACCAATGTCTATACTAAGCTTATTTAACTATTAAATTAAAGCTTAAATCGAATAATACGAAATAATTATAATCTCAATTAACAGAAGAATAACACAGCGAAGAGCAACAAGAAAAAAAGCACGTATTAAGAAAAAAATGTTTGAAATGTACGAACAGAAACTGATATAAATTAATCACTATGATCAGGGTTTCTTTAAAAGTTTAACATTCTGCGTTGGTATTATTAATATTATAAATATATTCTAGAAATCTAATAAGTGGAGCGAAGGGAGAGGCAGTGACTCGAAATGAAGTAGTTTCGTTGGGATAAAGTTTTACAGCGTATGCTTTAACTCAAACAATAGAATTAGTTGTAACCTACCCGTTTATTTGATATCTATTGAAAATAAACTTTTCCATCCATTTTTGAGAATATAATATAAATTTGTAGCAGTCTGAGTCTCATGAGTACTACACTTTGGCTCTACAGCGGCTACCCTGATAAGTTTTTGTAAATAAAAGGGCCCTCTGAGAGAACCGAAGCGATTTTGAAAATTGGAGGAAGGATTTTCACGATTTTCGAAGCTTATATATAGAGCTGAACTCATGGATTTGAAAATTTTTAGCTGAAAATCCCAGAGATAGACACGTTTCGGGGTAAAAAACTGATGAGAATTTTCAGTTCTCAAAAAAAAATCTTAAAAAAATGGGGGGGTCTTCTATTACGTGGATCACGATTTCTTTCCAAAGGGGTCTTCTATTATGGGGGGGTCTTGTAATATGGGGGGGTCTTCAATAATGGGGGGGGGGGGTTTAGTATCAAGTTGATTTATCAGTAAAATCCTCATTAAAAAAAGAAGAATTATTTTCTCTTTGTTATTTTTTTCTCAGGTATTGATCTATTGCCAATAAAACCACTTTCACATACAATTCTTTATCAAAAAGATATAACATTTGAAAAATGTCGACAAGTAGAAAAAAAAGAGTCAAGATGTTTCTTTCTAATGAACTATTTTGTTAGTTTTAGTTTTAACAAAAACGGATTTATGAATATTTAAATCTGGTACGATTCATCATAATGGTCTTCCTAATATGGACAAAAGTTGAATACTTTATACATATAAACAGAGTATATACTTATTACTTTCTACGATATCTAATAAAGTATTATTTTATTTGTAGATGTTTTAACATTGAATGTACTTAAGTTAACGAGAGAATTTTGACGTAAAGGTAGTGCATTTATTACTAAGTTATTTCGTACGACAGACTATTATTCATTATTATGAGTTTTTCAATAAATGTTTAAATGTGTTGATTAAAGTAAGCCTCAGATTTAAATTGTTTTAAAAATTTCTTAGAAAATGTTTGACAATTACGTGATGAACATTACATCAGAAGTTAATTATTACTTGAAAGAACGTGTGATATTTTTCAGTGAGATAAATACGAGTTTTATTGAATATATCACTCTTATCAGCAAGTCTAAAATGGCACAATTGCCTCATCTAAACAAAATTTTACACTATCAATCTGCATCATATCGAAAGGTAGTTTAAACTTCTCCAAAGGTACAAATTTCCATATCTGGATCAGGGATCATCACAGAACAGGGTAAAAAACTGCCCTGTGACGATATCTGATCTAGACTAGATATTTAACATGTTATCTTAGTTTTAGTGTTCTTCAACGTCTATTTCGTTTGAGAAAAAGAAGATATTTGAAATTACACAGACAACCGAGCGACTTATGTGTTTCATTATTCAGTTACTGTATCCTTGATATAAACATTCTACCAGTATCTCTCTATAGAAGTTCTAATCACTAATCATCCTAGAAGATGATCGGCAGGACGACGTCATAATTCTGCATATGTGAGTGAAGAGCATACCAATTGTACCGTTGGCAGTAAAAAAGCTTGTTAGCGCAGCCCCTTTGAGGCTGAAATGTGGAACTCACATCTATCTTTTAGCCTGATTAAACTGATATAAAATACACAAAGTCTGAAATCTTTAAAAGACGATAGTTCTTTTTCAATAATAATCGATTATCAGAAAACACTGTCTACTTTATTCCTAAAATTCGAACAGAAAATTCTTTTCTTCTTTTTTTTGACAGGCGCTCTTTTTTATTATTTGTCTTGTCGCTATTCGTTTAGTATTTATTTATTTTTTTTTAATTTTACGTTCATAATTGGTTATTATTAAACAAACTATTGATTTAATGAACAAATAATCCTATTCTACATATTCATTATATCTACAGGAGATCTCAACAATATATTATGTATCTCTATGAACTTAGACAAACTAGTATTAATCATTCCCAAAAGTTAGAATTTAACTAGTTTATGTTTTTGTGTTGATCATATGACAATTGTGTCAAGTCAAAACATGATTCTTGACTTAAATGATTATAATCGTTTATCTGCACGAAAATTAGACATTGCTTTATTTAGAATATTGAACAACGTATTGTAGCTATTGGAATTTTAAGAAAGATTTTATGTTGTGAAATCTTCTAAGCTTAGTTATTAATTTCGCTCAACGTCTTTAATTCCTGTTACTAAAGTCTGTAATAGGGGGTGTTTGTAATGGAGAGGGGGACAGGGGGAGCTTCAAAACTTCGACCCCCTATTATTTTCTTCGAAAACATGTGAGTTTCACAAAAATCGAAAAAAAACTTAATGATACAGGAAAGTAAGTGTTGTATTTAATAGAGCGATATCGAATATGTATAGAAATAATATTTTTCCAACATTTCCATATTCTATAGTGGAGATTTACGATATTACAACTAATTTCTATATGCTATATTCTTGTATCTAATAGTCTTCGTCTATAAATTACTTCCACTAAAGTCACTAACGAGGAAACATTCCCAGGTGAAGCTCCGCTTTTGACGTGATATTTTGCCCATATATAGGCCTTGGTGAGATTAGAAAAACCTCAAAATGGTTTGGGTTTCTATGGCTTCCTTGTTGAAATATGAAGTTCACATTTTCTGTAACGGTGCTGTGATTTATATTGGAATACGATGCAATGGAAATTTGTTCACAACGATATGAAATACAGACTTACAATTGTTTTTTGCGTGAACTGCATTTCATAGTGGCCATATGTAACACACTTTTTTAGCTCTGACAAAGATCCCTAACCACACATATCAGGCTTCCTTGCCTGATACTAGTTTGCATGAAAGAGTGCTTCTACAATGAAGCCTAGTTTTTTTTTGACAAGTCGTGTATGAACATGCGCTTAATTTAATAAGCGACAGAATTGACTTTATTCTCTAATATTGATTCGTTATGCTTGGTACGCGAGCGGCTATTTAATCGCTGATCCTGATTACTTTTTTTAAAGTCAAAGATATTTTCTTCAGTTTAGAAAAGTCAGTTTGCGAAGAAGAAAATTGCAACAACTCTTCTTTTATTAAGTGTAGTTGGTGTCGAAAAGAGTTATATTTTGAACATTTTGTCTTCGCCTATTACATGGACTAATTCATCATATTGTGAAAGTTCACTTGTTCTCGTTGCATTGCTTAGGTTCACTTTATGTTAGTGTTCACTTTGGTTCATGACACATAAGGATTTCAGCATATACTCAATAAGACTGTTCTGCAGATGCAGGAACTTATTAAAAAAATTGAAGTGATCTTCGAAGTCTTTGGTAGAGCTAAAAAAGTGTATTACATGTGGCCACTATGAAATGCAGTTCACGCAAAAAACAATTGTAAGTCTGTATTTCATATCGTTGTGAACAAATTTCCATTGCATCGTATTCCAATATAAATCACAGCACCGTTACAGAAAATGTGAACTTCATATTTCAACAAGGAAGCCATAGAAACCCAAACCATTTTGAGGTTTTTCTAATCTCACCAAGGCCTATATATGGGCAAAATATCACGTCAAAGGCGGAGCTTTACCTGGAGGTGTTCCGAGGTGTTCCCTCGCTAGTGCAGCGAAATGAACTTCTTGTGGATGTCAATCAGTACGACGATTGTATTGCAGATATATCGTAGTCAGGATAGGACCGACACAAAACGTACGAACTGTTTAAGTTCTAAGTTTTGGAAAGAATTAATAATGAGGTTTCTGTAATTATCGCGATATATTATAGTGTCTCGAGAGCTGTTGTAGAATCAAATAGCTGTGTATAACAGACTTATCTGTCAGTTAAATCGATGATTAGAAAAATAAAACTAACAGAAAATTAAGAAAAACGAAATAAAAAAAGAAAATAGATAACTAGTGAATAGCAATAAAGCAATTAAGAAAATAAAGTAGCAGCCAAAAAAAATTAGAAAAAGAAATATATACCTGAAATAGAGATATAAATAGATTTACTGACAATTTATTATCATTAGAGAGCAACTATCATCTGTTAGAGCTTCGTCACTTTAGGTATGTTGTATCAGTATAATAATGCTAACGAAGTGATGTACGTTTCACATTTTACTATCAAAAGACTGTGCTGACAAGCTTTTATAATAAATTTCGAACAACAACTAAATTAAATATTGTAAAAGTCTCAGTAAAAAATATCTTAATGCATAAATAAACAACAAATGATATGAAAATAATTTAAAAAAAAATGCACGAAGCTCAACTGTTAACGAAATATAAATATGAATATATTTTCGTTCGAAGACCAAATTATTAGTATTCAAAACTTCACTTGAATTAAAAACTTCATCCGAATTATGAAAAAAAAAAAAATTTCTAGTATCGATTTTTGGAAAGAAGGTGGTCCGAGAAAAATGGCTATAACTTTTGAAAAGAACATGATATAGACCGGCGGCTTTTGACATTCGATAGAGCGTCGCAGGGTATGTAATAGTCCCAAATATCAGACCTACACAACAAGTGTAACATATCAAATATTTCTTCACAATCTTCATGATGCTCATGTTCATGCTCAGCGTATTTGATAGCCTACCTGTCGAGTATTTGTCGTACTATTGTCTGACTGTGGAATGGAATTGGTGGTTTCACGAAGAATGTCTATAACTTTTGAACCGTATGAGACAGAAATCGAGATTTGATCTAGAATTGCACATCTTGAGTTGGACTATCGATTGCACTATTTTAAAATTAAAATTCATCGTACTACTAGGGAACAAGAGCATCATGAAGATTGTGAAGAAATATTTGATATGTTACACTTGTTGTGTAGATCTGATATTTGAGAATATTACGTGTCCTGTGACGCTCTATCGAGTGGTGAAAACTGCAGATCTATATCATGTTCTTTTCAAAAGTTATAGCCATTTTCTCGGACCACCTTCTTTCCAAAAATCGATACTAGTTAGTATATATTTCGAATTTGAGTAATATTGATGCTTCTTAGATGGATACCATCTTAACGATTATCATAATAATGTTTGTTAACTTTTTATTGTTAGCTTCGATTTTTTATACTCAAATATTCTTTAATAATTTTTTTTTAAATAACAAACTTCTGAGTCTTTATTATGGTTTTAACATGCTTTAGATTCAAGCATTGAATTCTGTGCATGATAGTAGCTTAGTTTTTTTTTCACGATATTTTTATTATTTCGATTATTTTTCAAATTATAATTTTACCAAAAAAGAAGAAAGCATAAATGTTATGTCTTTATAATAATGATAGAATTGCTAAACTTGAAAAATCCCTGATAAATGGCTAATAACTTATCAAAAAATATTCAAGTACCATTATAGTACATCAATATTTGTATGATATCTACATGGGTGCACATCTATTAATAGGTAAATGGATAATAGTAACCATTCTATAATCTTTAGTGTTATTATAAGTCACTTCTAAAGTTAAATATATTTAAAATTAACAAATTACATTGTAGAGTGAAAATATCTTTAATATAATTTCATCTGATTGGTTCACTTACATATTTCTTTTAATAAAAACATCTTTTGTTAAAATGATTGATCATCAATGATTGGTTCACATTTAGACAATGTACGTCAAACATAAGTTTTCACATATTTATATATGTGTACGTCTATTCTAATTTCAGTCGAACACATTATATCAACAATGAATTGTTTATTAAGTATGTGTATGTAACTATTTCGAAATATCATTTATTTTTTATTGTTTTGTATAGAAGACAATGTTCAATTACTCGATTTACCTGATGAATTAATTTTAAATATTATGAATAAAGTTAAACCTCATGTGTTATTGCTTAGTTCTATTATTACAATTGGTAATAATCGTTTGGAACAACTTGCACTTGATAGATGTCATTCAATTGACTTAACTTTTGATTATGTTCAATCACCATATGAAACACTTATTCAACGATTTTATTCAGATATTATGCCTCATATTATCAATAATGTTCAATCATTGACACTCACCATTCGACATATTCCTCATATAATAACTTTTGCTGAAAAAAACTCTAATGGAACTCTTCCAAATTTGACACATTTGAAAATAATGATTGGTAAACAACATGATCAAACAGGCACTCCTTATACATTACATAGATCAAGTAAATTATTATTAAATATATTTTTTCAAGCTGTACTTAAGTATTAGTTTAGTTGATTTTCTGCTTAGAAAATAATGAAGATTCTATGACTTGACAAATTTCAAAATCTCTTGTCGATCTTTTATCTGAAACAAATCGGTACTTGTTTGTTATCGACCCGCAATTTTTTTTTAAATTTTTTAATATTATCGTATCCTTTAATTTTTTATCTTTTCATCTTATTATCATTCCTAGTACTAGTGTTGTTCTGTTTTATTTGTTATGATCTTGTTTCATCTCAACAAAAAAACTTTAAAAAATATTTTAAAACTTTTGCGGGGCGATAACAAACAAGTATCAACAAATCCCTACACTATTATATATAAAATATCTGGACAGTTGAAACTAATCAGTAGAAACCTTCTCATATAATTTTATCTCTACATGGATGTATTAAAATTTCTCTCACAAAAATCGTAGTTGACAAATATATAGAAAAGTCTTTTTGTCAAGTTAATAATAGCAGAAAGCAAAAGACTAGATTGAAAAATGTTATATTGTAACTTGTATATATATATACATTTTTTATTAGGAATGAAACATTATCGTATTTTTCGCCGGAGTAAACCTCTCCTCCCAATTATACCTCAATTTGTTCGACTGGAGGGATACATTGGTAGCCGAATTTTATATGCCGTTCGTTGTTCACCACTTATGCGTTCTATTGTATCATTCGAACTTGATGATGAATGTATTTTACCAATTGTATCTAATCCTGGTAGATTGTTTTTCCCTCAATCAATGCAACTAACTCATATCCGAATAACATTAGATGAATTCGACGAATGTGTCAGTTTACTAAGTCAATTGGGCTCACAACTCTGTTCATTGACTATAAGCATTGTATATGTTTATGTAGAGAATGCTGATATTATATCTCAAATAGAATCCGTAAGTAATATATTTTAATTTGAACTTTCATTTAATTGACTCATTTAGATTTCATGTCCTCATTTAAAACAGTTAACAATGAAAATTTATCAGAATATAATTCATTATGAAGAATGTATTATTTCTGTTCTACAACGTTTCTCAAATATTGAATATTTAACATTATTATTAGCTATTGATGGAACAACAAGTAGACTCAATAATTTTGTTAATGGATTTGATTTGGAGAAAGACATTGTTTCATATATGCCTAATTTACGTCAATTTAATTTTCACATTCGTACAATATTTGAAAACGCTACTCATATTGAAATTGATACAATTCGTCAAAGTTTTCTCAAATATCAAAAAGGATCAGTTGATTGTGCAGTCGACTATTTCAATAATAATTATAGTCAGTGTCAAATCTATTCGCTTCCATTTAATGGCAATCGTCTTGACTTCATTTCAAATCGATTTCCACTATTCAATATGAATAAGACGTTTTCAATGGTTACTATGTTATTACTTTTTGATGATGTCAAACCATTCGAAAATCTTTTCTTTGCACGTATTGCTCGAGATCTACCTTATCTTAGAACACTCGAATTATTCAATGAACTTGAACAACAAGAGAAAACAAGAGTGACAACAAATAATATTGAGTTTACTCATTTATCTACACTGATTCTATTCGATATACATATGGATTATGCTGAACAATTTCTTTATCGAAGTCATCTTCCTTGTCTAATCGAACTGGCTATTGATAAGGATATATTGTTGACAATAATCGCTCAAGACCAACAACCAGCAAGAGACAATTGTTCGAAAGTAGAAAATTTATTAACTTCGGAGACATACTGTGATTCAGTAGATGCTGTTCGAAACTTTTTTCCTCTAGTTTCTCATTGAAAACATCCGAGAAAAAAAAATAAAATAAATGATTTGTGTAAATAAGTAGCAATTACTTTTCTTGATAAAGTTTCAATTCTCAAGAGTCAATGGAATAAAAACATTGTAAAGACATCTATTAATTTTAAATATGGCAAGAAGAAAAGTTTGTTTTGTTTTGTTTTGTTTTCTTGTATAAGTAGAAGAAGAAGAAGAGAAAAGTTAATCTTACCGTTTATTTGATTGTTGATATATGAATGGTTTTAATTAGAAAGGGTGTGGGTGTATCTTTATCTTCTTGATTCACCCACACCCTAATTCTAAAAATTCATTTTTGAGACAAGAACATTTTATACTACGAAATCATTATATTTTGGATTTATCGATAAAAATAAATACTTGTTCGACTTCCCTCACTTATAGAGAAACGTCAATTTTTTTTTTGTTTTTTGTTTTTCGTTTTACTAGGATTTCATCAATCAATCAGTTTCATTTTGTAGAAAATATTTTGAAAAATAAAATCCTATAATATGAGAAGATAGAAAAATAAATTAAAACAACAACTATCATCGAAATAATAAAAAAAGGTACTTTTTCAAGAAGAAATAAAAAAACAAAAACATTTTTTAAAATTTCTTTTGTTTGTCATCGATATTTCAAGGATATTTTATATTCTTGAGATTTAGAAAAGTTTTATGAGCAAAAAAACAAAAATAAAACTATCGTTTCTCCTAAAAATAAAGCATTCATTCATAATAGAGAAATAAGTTAGGAAAATATAATTTCTTTTTGTAAAAACAAAAAAGACACCAGAGCATGAATGACTATTTGTATTCTATGATATCATCATTCACTGAGTTATCTTAAAACATAAAATTTCTTTTTATTGAATTCATATTTTTAACAAAAGAAAAATAAAAAAATATGCAGAAAACTTTGAACAATTTTCAATAAAACTTGAAAATTAAATAGAATCATCTCTTATAGAGATCGACAAATTTCGATTTGAAAAAGAAAAAAAAAACTGAAAATAATTAGCACTAGTTTCTTCTGACATATAAAATTTATCGATAATACTTTTCATTTTAAATAACTATTTATAGAATACTCGAATGATTGTATAATTAGACGTAACAAAGTCAAAACAAAAAAAAAGAAATATCGCCGTGAAAAATGATCTGAAGGATATGGTTTATTGTAAAATAAAAAAATCTATAACATTCTTAATACCATCATAATAAAGATTGTCAGTATAATGTTGAATTGAAATTGTTTTGACTTGTTTCAGAATATTCATTCAATGTACATTTCCAATATTTCATAGTTGTTTGTTAATTTATTCATTTTGAAAAATATATTCATTTTATATGAGAAATATACTATAACTATATCGAAAACAAAAATATAACCAATTTCAGAGCTTTTTTTTTTAAATAGATTCCATTTCCATGAATGGAAACTAGAAAAAATATCACAAACAAAATAATCTACTCGTATATAGTAATCTTCA
>CAJNOL010002769.1:0-23478 GCA_905250125.1 Rotaria sordida | reverse complement strand
AAAGTACTTTAAAGTACATCAAAGTACTTTAAAGTACATCAAAGTACTTTAAAGTACACAAAAGTACTTTAAAGTACACCAAAGTACTTTAAAGTACCTTAAAGTACTTTAAAGTACATCAAAGTACTTTAAAGTACAAAGTACGGTGTTTCCCCCTTGAAGTAACGACTTTGAATGGCCAAAATCTATTGATATTGAATGTAAGAAGAACTGTTTAAAGAACTTTATTCAACATATGTTGATGAGTTCTCTGCAAGAAGGTGTTTGCGGTATTTGTAACGTTCGTTGCTACAAACGTGATCTCCACCATATACTGTTCAGTAAAATACCGTCTATTGAATTACTGAAAGTACCCGATGATTTTTATGACATAATTCCGGGAATGCAGGAAACGCACCAATTCCAGTCACATGATAAGCTTAACATGACTGACGATCTTGCCATGGCGTTGATTCAGAAAGAAAGAGCAGCAGGTTAGTCTCGCTTATACGTAAACAAACACAGTAAATAATCTTTTTTTAATTTTAGATACAAATACTCAGTCAACAATGACTACACTCGAAAAAAATAAGGTGTCATAGGGAACCATTAAGGGTTTTAGCGAAGATTCTGAACCTTTTAAGGTTTCATTCCTTTATTAATAAACCATAAAAGGATTCTAGATAATTTAAAGAACTATGGTGAATAAAAAATGGTTCCAGAGATTTAAAAGACTTCTGTCTTGCACCACTTTTTTTTATCATGAACCATAGAAGATAAAAAAATGGTTCTAGAGATTTAGAAGAGTTCTATCTCGCACTGTTGTCTTTTTACAAAGAACTATAATGGATAAAAAATGGTTTCAGAAACTTAGAAGAGTTCTATCTTGCTCTGTTTTTTTTTTATAAAAACCCATAAGAGATAAAAAATGGTTCCAGAGATTTATAAGAGTTCTATCTTACACTGTTTTTTTTTTTATAAGGAACCATAACAGATAAAAAATGGTTCCAGAGGTTTAGAACAGTTCTATCTTGCACCATTTCTTTTTGTAAAGAACTTCTTTCACAAAGGGGTTGGTGAATTTTCAGCACGGGAATTTTCAGCACGGAACGTTCAGCACGGAATTTTCAGCACAGGAACGTTGAGCACTAGGAATAATCAGCATGTTGAATTTTCAGCACGCGAACGTCCATCATGAAAAACACACTGTGAGGCTCTTGGTATACGTAAGAGCGTAGCTGCAGGTGCCGGATGGGTGTTGGTCTGGTACTGGGCGTCCTTCTCTATGTGTGGGTTAGCGGAGTGTATTTCTTACTCATTTTCGTCCATACACACACCTAGATTCACACTCAGATCGGCACCAGAACCTCACAAACACATAAATCTCCATCTATGGCTCCGCCCGCAACGACACCCACATCTACGCTTATTATCTCACTTACACCCACAGGCACCTACAGCCACACCAAGACCCTCGCGGTGTGGTTTTTGATGATGGACGTTTGCGTGCTGAAAATTCAACGTGCTGATTATTCGTAGTGCTGAACGTTCCTGTGCTGAAAATTCCGTGCTGAACGTTCCGTGCTGAAAATTCCCGTGCTGAAAATTCCGGTTCCCCCTTTCAGAAAGAGTTTCGAAGAGTATTTAAAGTGATTTACTATGCTCATGAACCTTTACTATAGGTTTATGAAAGTGCAGCGTATAGCAAACCCTTTAAGGATTTATATATCCTATGAACCCTATCATAAATCTTTTAAAACCGAGTATTTGAAATTCATAAACTCCTTAATATTTTCTTTTGAAAGGGTTTATGACTCTCTCATAAACGGTAGAAAAGGCTTTTTATACGTTGTACTTCCATCAACCCTTTCAAGCGTTTATTTTTCTTCGAATTTTTTTACAGAACACATACCCCACACCCACACCCGCATCCACGAGCAAAGCATGCATTTTGCAAGTTTTACGAAAATGCGTGAATTTTATCTTCATCGTCATGATATTCTTGAATTTACGTTTTAATACAAGTCCAATCAACTAAAAGTACCCCTGCATTTCTCGTTTAATTATCAAATCACTTTTCAAGTAAGCTCAATCAGTTAGTCCATCCTAAATTTACGCTCAAAATACGCTTTGAAACAGAGCAGTGCATATGGCTTATGAATCACCCAAAAAATGTATCAATCAAAACAAGATTTTAAACACATTTTGTATTTCTAGATTATGATGAAACAAAAATGTTATTCTTCGTTATAATGATAAACTTTGCAAGTATGCTTTAAAAAATGTCAAGCCTTCAGGGATCGGGTGTCGGTATCAGATCTAGAAGTTTCTTTCCGTCATTGATGGCATTCAGATCAAGTTGTGACGATCCCCCAAGTCCTTGAATAAATGTATCGAGTTCTAAGCGTCGTTTAGCTACTGCTTGAGTGTAATTAGCCTTGCGTTCATTGACCAAAGAGATAATTTTGTCCTGACCAACCGTTGTCTCGTGTGAAAGTTGGTTAAGAAGTCGCATACGTTCATTGTCATTATTTGTAGTAAGCATTTGAGAGAGTCCAGCGAGACGTTTCATTAGAAAACTATTCGACATATCTACATAAGTTCGTGACATAATGAATAAATCATAGGAAACTTTATGAATATTGACTGCTTGTGCTTTCAGTAAGTCGACATAGAAAAGTCGTTCTTCTTGAGATAGATCGATAGCGCCCGCTTGTGTAGCTTGATCGATGAAGGGACCTAGTGTACCACCTAGTGCGATTTCCGCTCGTACTGCTATTTCAGCAAAAAACAGCACTAATTGATTCCATTGTTCACGTATTTTTGCGAGTAGCGAAAGAGCTTCTCGCATTAGTTCAAGAATTTGTTGATAGTTGATACGTGTCATGTCCAATCTGGCCATTTTGCCCATCAATTTTGCCATTTCTTGTAGGTGTTCTTTGTACTCCATGAAAGTTGCGTCGTAACGCTGCTCAGCATCGATCAGTCGATCTTTCGCCATTTCTGCAACAAACTTTTCGTTTTGAGATGAGTCACTTGAAGTCGGCACACTAGAACTAGATGCTGGTGGTACTGTAGCACCATTGAATGATTCAGCAGCGATGAAAGGTTTCACTTTGTCGATAAGTGTATTTAAGCGATATTTAAGGTCATTAGCGGCTTCCTTTGTAATATTCTGACCCTTTTCAATTGTTTCCTTGGTAAGATTGAACACATCGTTGGTGATTGATATACCCTCTTTGATTAGTTCACTAGTTTTTGTCTTTAGATCGCTTGGAGTTCCGCCATTGATTGACGAAAGAAATGTCTCAAAAGTAATTTTGAAAGCGTCGAACTCTGTAAGTGGATTTGTTATTTGTGAACTAACACCGTCGAGAAAACGAATCACTCGATCAGCCAGTTTTTCAAGTGCTTCACCAAAGAGTTTTCCAAATGTGAGAGACTGACCTGTAAGGAGCGACGTGGCAATTGCAGTGCCTTTTCCTCCACTCGTAGCCACCGATTGGGAAAATAACGACACTAAACCGATTACTGCACGACCCAAGTCCATAAGAAGTCCTTTGAAACTAGTTGGGATACGCTTGAGTGCTTTTGAGTACTCATCTTGAGCTGTGCGTACTGATTTACGTGCGTCTTCATAATGTTGTCTGATAGTATCAGTTAATTTATTCAGCGCATCTTGCATTGCGCGAGATGCATTGAGTTCAACTTCAGTTTCCCAAAGTTTGGTCTCTTGCAAGCCACGAGCTTCTTCGGTAACCGCAATTACCTCACCCAGCAAATTCATGACTGTGACGAATGTGTTATGTGTTTGATTGCAGAGCGTTACACATGCTTTACCTATCTTTTCAATTTCAGTTAGAGTCTTTGGAAGAATATTGACAAGAACACGTGTTGAAGGGGATTCAACGAGTACTGTCAGAGCTGTTTTGATGTGACCAGGTATCAGTTCCATGTACAGTTGTATCTTGTTCATATTAGTATGTGCTTCCAAAAATGCTCGCCATCCATCTAATAGAGAAAAATGTACCGAATTTATCTTGAAGAGTTGAACATGACTCAATTTTTTTCATAAGAAATTAGCAATTTTATTCAGACTCTTAAAGGATAGTTCGGAATTCTACAGAAATCTTGTTTCTCTCGTTAGTGAAGTTCATTTCTGTATCACGTTCTTGTATATTTACCGATTTTATCAGATATAAATATATATTCTCTTACTGATTGAATAGCAAAAACTATAGCGAAAAATAAACTCATCGATAGATTTCGACAACTAGCTGGTTGATTATCGTTTTAATGGGTCTTTTTTCAGCATGCTTTTCAAAAGTGCTATATTTTAATCTCGAAGAAATCGTACCATAGCTTAGTACCAAATATGATGTGCAATAGAGTTTGTCATTTATGACTCCACACGAACAGTTCCAGCAAGCGAGTTCAAGAACTTTTCATAAGACGAATCTTCCAATCAGATTAAATGAAATGGATGACTGCCTTTCTACAAAAGATATCGAGCTCAATGACACTACTTTTGACAGTGCTCTACACTTTTATCAATAGTCGCAAGATAAGACATATAGGGAGTGCCAAACTTGACTGATACCCCAAGATACAGGATAAGAAATAATATTATTCTCAGGAAGAGTATATAATGAATTTTATACCAAATAAAAGCTGGTCAAAAATGGGATTTAATAGTATTAAATAGTAAGGGATTTGTGGACTTTGTAATGTCGAACTTAAGAAATTTTCAAAAATTTCTTACATTTTTGACATAGAAAACTAAGATGTCAGTAATTGAAAAATGGAGTAAATTTTTTTTTTCTTGTATGTTTTCACATGAATCGATAGAGCTCGTCGAGCTCTACAAAACTGTATGTATTGAGGTGTTCTTACGCCATTTTTTTTAAGATAATAAATTCAAAAAACTGCTTGGAAAACCTTTAAATAGTATTAAAAAATTCATATGTTCTATATGGAAGAAAAACACGAGACTTTTCTATAAAATAAGCTTTTTTTCATTATTTTTACCACTTCACATGTTTCAAAATATATTCGATAGAGGCAGTGTCAAAAATTGAACTGAATAAGTGTATTTCGAAACACGTGAAGTGGTAAAAATAATGAAAAAAAGCTTATTTTATAGAAAAGTCTCGTGTTTTTCTTCCATATAAAACATATGAATTTTTTAATACTATTTAAAGGTTTTCCAAGCAGTCTTTTGAATTTATTATCTTAAAAAAAATGGCGTAAGAACACCTCAATACATGCAGTTCTGTAGAGCTCGACGAGCTCTATCGATTCATGTAAAAACATACAAGAAAAAACATTTTACTCCATTTTTCAATTACTGACATCTTAGTTTTCTATGTCAAAAATGTATGAAATTTTTGAAAATTTCTTAAGTTCGACATTACAAAGTTCACAAACTCCTTACTATTTAATACTATTAAATCCCATTTTTGACCAGCTTTTATTTGGTATAAAATTCATTATATACTCTTCCTTAGAATAATATTATTTCTTATCCTGTATCTTGGGGTATCAGTCAAGTTTGGCACCCCCATATGTTCTTTTTTTCTATGCGGATCTATATTCTGTTCGATAGTAGCGCTCTCTGAGTTTATTCTCAGCCTGAACTTTTTCCTGCACATATTGTTAAAAGACTTTGATATATATTTTTTTCTCTTAATCTTCGAATCTTGAATAAGTGCATAACGATACATCATGCTTTCAAAGGACGAGGGCGGATAAGGCCATTTTTTTGCCCCCAACAAAATTAACTTTTTTTTATCGATTTGAAGTAAGGCATGACTCCTGATGATATTCCATAGGTTTTTTTTCGCATAGCTCACCAAAGAGTTTTTGGGACCTGTGGTCACCCACAGGGATCTCTGAAAAACTTTTTATTATTGATTTCGTTTAAACACATATTTATTGATATAGTCAAGTGTGCTGATTACGAATATCAATATATTAAGTTCTGAAAGCTTTTTGGCAAACAAAAAATCAGCTCTTTTTGAGATGCTCGTTTGGCTTTATACCCAGGTTTTTGGCTCTGTATCTTCTTCATTTATTATTCTAACCTGATGAAAAAACATTCATAATAGCTAAAACAACGTGATCTTGTCGTATATGAACTATGAAAGCTCCTTCAAAGCATCATCATTGGCTACAAAACCTGGGATTACTGGTCAAAAACCTGCTTTTTCACTAAGTCCTACAGAGATTGAGGTTTCTAAATCTTATGATAGTAGATTAGAACCGATGTGAAATTTGGACTGAATACCTAATTTTGGATGCTCTATCTGATGGTGAATTCAAAAAGCCGAAAAGAATTGTGCGTCAAGGTTTTTGAGGGTTTTCTGGAAAACTTTTTTAAGATCCCGAGGATTTTAATAAGAATCGACTTCATCATCGTGTTCAGCACATCAAATAACCTTTTTTCCCACTTCTTTCGTAATCCAAATATTTCTAAAATGCCGGATCAGGACATATATTTATGTGATTAGCCCTATAGATGATGTAAGGAAATTGAAAGGAATGAAGACATTAAAAGAAAGTTATCTCAATGTTTCTAGAATGTTTAAAAGGTTTGAAATAGGTTATTTGATGTGCTGAACACGATGATGAAGTCGATTCTTATTAAAATCCTCGGGATCTTAAAAAAGTTTTCCAGAAAACCCTCAAAAACCTTGACGCACAATTCTTTTCGGCTTTTTGAATTCACCATCAGATAGAGCATCCAAAATTAGGTATTCAGTCCAAATTTCACATCGGTTCTAATCTACTATCATAAGATTTAGAAACCTCAATCTCTGTAGGACTTAGTGAAAAAGCAGGTTTTTGACCAGTAATCCCAGGTTTTGTAGCCAATGATGATGCTTTGAAGGAGCTTTCATAGTTCGTATACGACAAGATCACGTTGTTTTAGCTATTATGAATGTTTTTTCATCAGGTTAGAATAATAAATGAAGAAGATACAGAGCCAAAAACCTGGGTATAAAGCCAAACGAGCATCTCAAAAAGAGCTGATTTTTTGTTTGCCAAAAAGCTTTCAGAACTTAATATATTGATATTCGTAATCAGCACACTTGACTATATCAATAAATATGTGTTTAAACGAAATCAATAATAAAAAGTTTTTCAGAGATCCCTGTGGGTGACCACAGGTCCCAAAAACTCTTTGGTGAGCTATGCGAAAAAAAACCTATGGAATATCATCAGGAGTCATGCCTTACTTCAAATCGATAAAAAAAAGTTAATTTTGTTGGGGGCAAAAAAATGGCCTTATCCGCCCTCGTCCTTTGTAAAACGTTTATCCACCAGAGATTACATTACTACTAAAATTGTGTAAGAAACTAACGAATCTCAAAAAATTCTGTTTGTTCCACCTCTTATCAGAATAAAAATGTCTGACGATACAAAAAACACGTTTCTTATGTTTTCAAGTTCTTCGATTTAATTGTCCACGTGTATTGTATCAGTAAATATTTTGGATGTTAAAATCATTTGACAAAGATATCAGAAATGAAAATGTACGTACCAGTTGAAATCTGTACGAGAGTAGCACGAAAAGACTTTGGATATTTGATGTGTACGAAGTTATAGTTAGAAGAATAATCGACGAATGAAAAGTCAAGTTTACTTGAGACAACCATCAGTTGACCAAGTAAGTTGACTGTCATGGGGGCACTGATAATGAATTGTTCCCAAGATAAATCCATTGTTGACTGTTCGCCTAAATCGGAATCAGATGAGTCATATCCTACTAAAGCAGCTAGAAAAAAGAATCATGCAAAATTTTAAAAAGAATGAATGACAAGGATTACTTCTATCAAACTTGTCGAATGTCGCTCGGTGGTACCGACTAATGGGACCGATAAGTTTGACGATTTCGATGCCATCATACGGCACCAACTCATAGTCGTACTGAATGTCACGTAGAACGAAAGCATAGGTCATCGACACGAATGTGAGGAAGATTGCACCTATGACAGAAAATAAAAATTAGAAAAAAACCTCCTTAGATGTAACACTTACTTGTCCACATCGTATGATGCGCACAAATTGTCGTTAAATTATCTGAAAAAAGTTTACATTCATTAAATGAATATTACAGTATTAGTCTCGTTTATATAAACAATTTTATTATAATATATGTTGAATAAGATTTATCATGTTTATTAGACGGTAGACTTCGATGAAGGACTTAGTGGAATAAGTACTCCAAACAAGTACTGGTTTCATTCATATTGAGAGGAATTTTCGGTAATAATGTTGTCAATTGATTTAGACTTGTCCGGATTTGAGTGATTGTGTCGATGGAAATTTGTTCACCTGTTACAACAAATCCATTATTTGCCAATATAGTGTAAATTCCGTTAAGTGGTATGATCAGTAAATCGAAATCAATCAATTGTTTGATTACTTCATCCAGAACTATACATTAATGTAAAGGTTTTAATTTGCAAGAGTGTTCGCATGAATCAGTTTAGTAATTACCTGAAGAAGCGGTGAGGAGTGATGCCAAATGTGTCATAACTTGTCGAAGTTCACTGCTGATACCACTTACTAATCTTTGATCTTGACGCAGTATGGCAAGTATAATGAACAGTGAGTTTAATTGACTATTTAACTGACTTAACTGATTGTTAAGATTGACATGCTGAGATTTCGATGTGAACAGTTGTTGTTGGTAGTAAGAAAGTTGTCGTATGGCACTGGCTAACTGTTGTTTAGCTGAACTACGACGATGTTTAGCTCTATTGATTCCATCCATATTGACCAGTCGACAAAAAATTTTTTCCGGCTGAAGTAAAAGCAAACTCACATATAAGATAATTGGAAGAAATCAGTTGGGAAATATGTATTTTATCAGTTCGTCGATCTTTCGCAGAATCAAATCCATCGTAGTAGAACAGAAAAGGTTTATCCTAAATTTTTCAGAAATATTTCCACTTGAATCTGGTTCAATAAACAATTTCTATGCTTTCTTTAGTAATTTTCAAAATGATATGATCATTAGATTAATATTGTTATCTAAGAGTTTTTCATAAAGTTGTATATGAATCGATACTTTTCGATATAAATGGCTTGCAAATGCACCAACTTTGTTACCATCGATTTCTGAGAGCGCTACATTTGTGCTCAAGTGTAAAATAAGTCATCACATAGCTAAAATTGCTGTTCTTGAGACGCTCTCTCTTGATCTAAGGTGGAGCACAAAAATTTAAGACACTTTTTATTTTTATTTTTATTTTTTATTTTCTTTTTAAAGGTAAGAAAAAATAAATATCTTTATACATATATACGTAGTCATGATTGAAGTCTATCTAGTTCATCTCTGTTTTCTCATATTGATCTCTAATTGAGGATGTACAATGAAATACAATTTTTTCTCTATAGTCAAAAGTTTTAGACACTTTTAGTATTTTATCGATTTTATCGATATGGAAAAGTCAAGAACTATGAAAAATTTCCTATTAATTAACTAATTAATGAAAATTATTAATTATTAATGTTTTATTATTAAACTAATGAATTAAGGAAATATTTCTATACCATAATGTAGCCCATTCAATTCTGTATATAATAGTATATTTTTGAAAATTTTTGTCTGTTTTAAGTATACCATTAGAAAGAGCATTGAAAACTGAACAAGACTCTATATTTTTGGTTTGACAATCACTAGTTATAATAGAATTCTTTCAAAAACTTTCTTTAATTATATTAATATTCTATTAATAATTAAGCAGATTAAGACTTAAATAGAACCTTGAGAGCGCTGAGAGATAGCGCATTTTGTAGAGCAGAGTTTTTTCCATTGAATGATACCTTGCACTCATTTGGGTAGTGAGTGTCTGGTTCGGACTAACACTTTGGAAATATCCGGTACTAAACACCTAGAAAAATAGCTGAAATTGTCGTTAAAATCAGTAATGAAAGTTTGAACCGTTATATTTCATGAGACATACGTTGTACAGATGACTACAAGGTATCATTCGATAGAAAAAATTCTGTTCTACAGAATGCACTATTTTTCAGCGCTCTCAAGGTTCCACTTAAGTCTTAATCTGCTTAAGGGACCCCTTTCCAAAGTTTCTAGAGAACGACTAGGCGAAAATTTTTGAAACTTTCAGGGTAGATAGATCTCGATGAATAGAATAAAAGTTGCCATAGACTCTAAATTCCCAAATCCTTCCTTCAGGGAGATTTTGGAAGGTCAAGCGCCAAAAATGACCTAAAGTTTTTCCCCTCCGCAAATATCCATACTACGTTATTTAGGGCTGAAATTTTTTCTATGGCAACTAGGAACAAATCTGAGTGTGTCTTTTTTTCTTTTTGAAAAATATCGTTCCTGAGGCTCAGAAGAAGCAAAACAATGGAGACACTATCAAAAAACCATGAAAAAAAAAGATTTTTTTCCGAAGGATGCTAATTTTGTAAAATTTGCCAAACTTGATAGGTACAACATCTTCAAGAGAAAAAAAAAGACACACCCCAATTTGATTGAAGTACTTATAAAACAAGTTTGAGTCCAATCAGTCGAACCATTTAGGAGAGAAGGGAAAAACTTCAATTTTTCGTTTAAAAAAACTGATTTTGAGAAAATCGCAAAGAAAGTTGCACTTCTTGGCTTTTTTAGCATAAAACTGATATTTTTTTTCGAGTTTCTTATTTACAAAAAGATGGTATAACCTTCTTAAAATGTGCTGATTAGATAGAGGGCATTTAGATTTATATAATAGACATTAAAAATGAAAAACGAAAAGACTGAAAATTTTGGGTCAGGAAAGGGGATGTCCTCTTAATTATTAATAGAGTATTTATATAATTAAAGAAAGTTTTTGAAAAAATTCTATTATAACTAGTGATTGTCAAACCAAAAATATAGAGTCTTGTTCAGTTTTCAATGCTCTTTCTAATGGTATACTTAAAAGTCAAGAACTATGAAAAATTTCCTATTAATTAATTAATTAATGAAAATTATTAATTATTAATGTTTCATTATTAAACTAACTAATTAAGGAAATATTTCTATATCATAATGTGGTCCATTCAATTCTGCACATAATAGTATATTTTTGAAAATTTTTGTCTGTTTTCCATATCGAGAAAATCACGAAAATACTAAAAGTATCTTAAACTTTTGACTATAAAGAAAAAGTTGTATTTCGTTGTACATCCTCAACTAGAGACCAATATGAGAAAACAGAGATGAACTAGATAGACTTCAATCATGACTACGTATATATGTATAAAGATATTTATTTTTTCTTACCTTTAAAAAGAAAATAAAAAATAAAAATAAAAAGTGTCTTAAACTTTTGTGCTCCACTTTATATGCCTGAGTTATGAGATCCTATCTTTTGCTTCGTGATTTCAAGAACATAATAAATTTAAATTTTAGATAAATTCATTTCAAAAGTCGAGAATAATTCTATTTGTGTAATTTCAACACTCGAAAAATTTTTGATCATCATGTCATTGAATTAAAGTACTTTTCAGGAGGTTTTCTCAATCCGATCCGCGTATAGTTCTTCTAATTTTGTCCAATCGTGCCCAAAACTTTATCTTAGATATAAGTGACGCAAATTTTGAAGTGAACATTCTTTAAAATACTAACTTTTGTTTATAAGATAATGACTATATTATCACATAGATTAATTTCTTTTTAGTCAAAAGATCACCATTAGCAAATCATTATGACTATAGTTGAGATAAAGATAAATTTTTTGTCTTCATAACAGAAACATTTGAAAGTCATGCAAATTGCAATGTTTTCTTACCATCCAAAAAACAGTTTGGCTATCAGTTTAGAATAAAATTCTTTTGTTACAATGTGTAAATAAAATGGTAAATGACTAACTGATTTCATCTTTCTGATACTAGTTTATACTATCTGCATGAAATCATCAAAGTAATCGAAATTACTGATCATTATTACAAATAAGAAAGGAAGTCAATAGAACACACATCTTATCCTGCTATACGTACCAATTTAATAATGTCTTTGATAAACCCAAGAAAACGCTTGCGACGTCTTCCAGTAATACATCGTTCCCGAGCCTTTTTAACGGCATTTTCTACTTCTTGTACATCACGATTGGCCTGGTTTACGGCTGCTTCCTTATCTCGAACGGCTTGTTCTGCATTGGTAACTTGCTGTTGAACTTGCTGGATTTGAATAGTCAACAAAGTGACTTCTCTTTGTTTACTGGAGACTTCCGCTTCCTTCAGGCTTACAGCCGTTACAAGATCGAGTACTTTTTGATCGACTACAAGTCGAATCGTTTCACTGGCATTGAATGACTTCACTATGGAATCACCCATTTGATCTATACCACACACCAGTGTTCGAGCCAATTTTTTCACGTTTTCTGGATTCGAATTCAATGCAGCGATATCGGCTTTGAGTAACGGATTAAGAATCTCATTTTGCAGTGTTTTATAAGCAACAACATAGGGTGGTACGACTTCTGAACGGATTGCCGCGTTGTACCAATCGACATCATTGCTACGCGCCATATAGAGCGTAAGAATGAGACAGATAATTCGGATGCAATGCATCTTTTGGAGCATGAGGATAACACTAAGAAACTGAAAATCTATAATCAAAGGTAGAAATAAATATATATGACAAAAAATGTATCATGAAATTCTGAGAGTCTCTTATCTTTTGAAAGAGTCGGAAGTGGAGTCTCATAAGTCCACAATGTTAAATTCTATCAATTAGTAACATCACCGAGTATAGACTAGAATGAGTGGAGAGTATGGTGATGCTACATAATGACGCTGCGATTATAATAACATAGGAGAAAGTTAGAGCCCTCACCGAAGTAAGACGGAAGATGATAAGAATCGTAATCTGTGCTAAAGCTCAGAACGTATGTATCTATATATACATGTCTCGTAATTAAAGCGTTCGACTCTTTCACCTTGACTAATATGTCAATAGAGGAAGAGATTATTAATTTAAGATTATTTACCTGTCGCATGAAATATGCACTGGAGAAAACCAAATGACAATGACTGGTTTCCTATTTATTTTGTTCTCGTGTGTTTCGGCTGCTAGGCAAAAGCAACCAATTGTTTTTCTCTTGTTCTTTTCTGCGATTACTACAAAACGACGTCAATGTGAAGATCTCTTGAAAAATCAATTTACGTTTCAATATTATTTTTCTCATAAATCAAGCAGTTTCTATCTGTCATAAACTAATCATCGTATCTCCTTCTTGGAAACTTCCAAATAATAAATATTCTGTCGACATAGACAAAGCTGGTTTTATGAAAAGTAGTATTTCTTGACTCATAGCACTGGGTGTGGAGTGAGTGTGAGTGTAGGTATGAATGTGGATGTGGATGTGGGTTTGGGTGTGCAGGTGTGTAGGTGAGAGAAAGATCAATACCCATACCAACACCACACACAACTCATACCCACATCCACTCTATTCAGAAACATCAATGAGTTCTTTGTAATAATGTTTATATAGATCACGCAGGTAACCGTTTTTCGATCTTGAACGCGTCCCTGAGCGTCTATGACTTATGCAACTTGACGCGTTGGAACGCATCGAGAATGCAATATTTTCGGGTCTCTGAATGCGTTTACAGTGGGTAAATGCGTCTTCCCTCGTTCCAATGTTAACAGTATCATAACTCGTTTGTGTCAAAAGACGCGCATGAACGCATCCAAAACGCAACAATTTCAGGCGTGTGAACGCATTCAAAAACCAAAACGTGTGCAAACTTGTCTATCTTGTGGATGGGTGTGAGCGAAGTGAAGATCAACACCCACACCCACATTCTGTTCAGAAATATCAGTGAGTTCTTTGTAATAATGTTTATATAGATCATCTTTAGACAAAAGTGCGAAATCACTTTCTTTATTCAATCAAGTCTATGAACACCGTTTGTTTCTTGTTTCTAGCGCATCATTTTATGGTAATATTGCTGATAAATTACAAGTAACGCGACGCAAACGTCGCTAACCCTCTACTGAAAGGAACCATGCCATCGTGCATATCTGTGTGAATAAAGAGCTATGGATCTACTATTCTCACATATACTTAAAGGAACAAAAATTAAAGGAACAGTCGATGGATATATATGAATATGATAAAGTTTCTAAAAAGGCCCAAGAAGTGTAGACCAGTCATAAAGAAAATTTTCACATATTAATCGGTGAGTTATTCCCAACCAGCATTAACAGAGTATTGACAGCCACTAATTGTTCATATGGGAAAAACAGCTAACGTGATTGATAAGAAACTTTCTTATTCTCATATTTCAGCTATGGTTCAGCGATACTTTTTTAGCTTCCATTAAAAATGTATGATCAAAAACTGTTGGAAGTAAAAGAGAACTGCTATATATAGTTCGTCACATTTTTCAGCTCAAATATCGGATAAGTCATGTCAAAAATGAGTTAGTCCTGATGTAAATCATTCTTAACTTGATACTTCTCATGATATGACAATAACAGTCGAGTCAAGTCAGACCTATTTTGTTAGCTTAACTTTTTATAGGTATACATATGATAAAGTACTTTATTGTTGTAATATGAAATTTCTCTTAATAATACTTAAATATAATATCAGTCAATAATAATAATTGAAGCAAATTCTTCGGACAATGAGAAATCACCCAGAACAATCAGTATTAAAACGCAAGAGATTTCTCATAGATGTTGAACTGAACAAACAATATGAGAAAAAACAAAATGTTGATAATATTATGTTTATCCAAGATTGTATGAGTCCATTTCATGGACATGATAGTCATCATTTAGGGCCCCTCAAAAATGTCACATTTTGCGAGAAACATTCAAATTGAGATAAATTCATAGGAAAATAGCTCGTCATCTGCTCTTTCATATGCGACAAAAATTTTTATTTGGTACCTCTTTTTTTCTAAAAATTTTGGAAGATTTTCTTCACTTCCTATTCGAAAAATAAGCTGTTTTTGAAAAAACCAAAAAATCATTTTTCGTTTTTCTTAGAACGTGGGTTCAACAACGTATCGCCAGCAGAACTAGATCACAGTAAAAGATAAAGTCAAATATTTTTTTTTTGCTTGAAAGCTTGTGTTTAGGGCTAGCCTCTTTCATGGTCCTTTTTTTTTTAAAAAGTTTTTTTATTTTCATATAAGAAAACACCTCTATAAAAATGGCACCATTTTTAAGGGGCCCCTCAGAAAATCCAATTTTTCGGAGACGAGTCGAGGTTGAAGTTTTATCATAGGAAGATGCACTGAAGTCTCCTCTATCAGAATATCTATGGTTTATTGAAAAATGAATTGATTTTGACGAACTTATTGTCTAAAACTTGGCTCCTACTATCATATTTTCCGAGAAATTTTCACGGTTTTTTTTCAAGCTTTTTCGACTGCTTTCTCTTTGCATCAACATTTCGTAAAGTTTTTTTAATACTAATCACTAAGAGACTATGAACACTTAATATTAAGATCACATATTTATAGACTGTCGTGAATATTGATATATAAATCAGGTGATTTTTGGAAAAATCGATTTCTAATACTTATTTTCCTCAAAATCAGTTTTTTTTGAGTATACTATTTGCGCTGGCAAGTCTTACTCAATAACGACTCAATATAGAAGTGATAAATTTTTTTGTTGCATAGAGGACAGTTAGGGCTAGATCCTAATAGAGACCGATTTTTGAGTCTCTCCATTAGTGAAATAAAAAGCCTACGCATCTCATTTTTATCAGCGATTTTTTTGACTGTGAATTCGAGAATTTGTCGGAGAGAATTTTTTATAGAACAAATAAAGGGAATTTCAAAAATCGGACTCTATTAGGATCTAGCGCCAAGGGTACTCTACAACTTAAAAACAGCCCCGCTATGTTAGCTCGTGTCCTGATTGTGAAAACCTTACCCGCGTACAGGGTACTTTTGACCAATAAATAGATGATAACTCGTGAATAACTCACGAATTTGAGAAGATATTTTAATCATAATCTACTTTAGTCAAGAGTAACATTCTCTGAAATTTTGGTTGAATTCCATCGAAAAATAAAAAAATTCATTTCTAAGGGGGCCTCCCTTAAGGGTTTTTTGAGTCATTGAACTTGTCATCACTTTTTTCCTTAAAAAGTAAGAGTTTAAAAAAAAAAGGGCCACGAGAGGGGCTGCATTCTGACATGTTCTTTCAAATAAAAAAAAAAGATATTTCACACTATCTTTTACTGTGCTAGAGTTCTGCTGGCGCTACGATAGAGCTATTTTTGACCATTTTTTGGTAAATATCTCTGTCAAACGTCTTGATATAGGGCTGAAAATTTTGTCATAGCCATAGTTCATCAGTTTCAACATATCTTGAAAGTTCCATGCAATTTGGATGTTTCTGGGCTGAGATCTATTTTTGAGGGAGGGGGAGGGGGGTGGCCTTTACGAAACTCAACCCAGTTTCATTATTGTAACAATGAACACTTATTATCATGTGTTTTCTAGTGGATTTTGTGGTGCTTTTCACTAGTCTATTGAATCAAGCTTTGAGCTTCCTTCAAAGGTCAAAGAAACATGATGCGAGCTTTTTAATAGAAATATCTGGGAAATAACAAAAGTAGTGAGAGTAGTATTTGAATACCATATAGTAAACCTAAAGAGACTTTCTTTCTATATAGTTTTATAAAAAAAGCTCTATCTTTATATACAATATGATAATACCTGAAATAATATTCTAATTATAGACTTCCAATAAGTGTCTCGTTACCATATATGCTGCTTCTATCAGTACTCATTTTGAAAAGTAGGAATCAATATTTTTTGAATAACTATTGATAAAAACAAGGTAGGGAAGTGCGGTTTCCGCGGTTCGAAACCGACGATGAGGACACATCAAATTATATATTCCAGATTTTCCTGATCTTGTTTTCGTAAAATACTCCAATAATCTTTTTAAAGACAAAGTTATCTAACAAGTAACGCTCGTTCGTGTGACTCGCTTCATCCTCGACTATATATTCGACTCTTTGATGTGTTATACTGTTTTACAGTCTTCAAAACAGCTAGTATCCAACGTGTCAAAAGAGTGGATGGATGTGTGTGCGTTGATATTAGCGTCAATCTCGTTGTGCACAATGATATGCAGGTTCGAATGAACATTTTTGTCACAACTAAATCTAATCAAATTGGTATTCCCACATTAATACTCAATAATAGCCTAAGGAACTACACTATGGCGGCGATATCCACATGCACCCGAAAAACAGATTATATTCAATTTTCTGAGAGGTCACGAAGCAAAACACATTTACGACACTATTGTGAAACAGCACCATACTGCTTGAAATTTCTACTAGAAATCCGTTGGCTTACCAAAACATCAGCTGACAATATTTTTTACTGGGGAATGCGCTACAAAAATACGGGTTCAATTGAACTCCTAGCTTAAAATTAATCATACTAGATCTAGTCTTCAATCGAACTGCTATACTTGAAAGAAGCTCCTACTCAAAGTAACCGTCAGATTAGATAGGTAATTTGAATATATCCGTATACATTTCGACGTTTGCATGAGTACAGACAAGAAGACATATCAGCAGAAAAACTTCCGTTTATTTTATTTATATCTACTTCTGATACTATGAATACAAAACCTGTGACTGATGTTTTCCGCCAAATGTAGTATTAAAATATTGTGCACGTGCAGAAAAAGTGTTGTCACACTTTATTTCAAAATATTTCTCAGTTCTTACCAACTACTAGTCCTTATTCAAACCCATTAGGTCTAGACTGTTGATGTTGATTTAATGAATACAAACAGCCTGAAGCGTGTCTTGGAGGGACTTTTTAGTGCACCGGCTAGTCGTTCGTCGGGGACCCTTCGAGGTACTACTCACGGCTAGCCACTTTTATGTTTCATTCTATTTTTCCATAATGCTATCCTTTTTTATTTAGACTTCATCTAATCTCAAATTCGGCTTAATTTGAAAAACTATTAGATCTGTAGCACGAGAATTCTCGATGGCAATTTCTAAGTCAAAGCATCATTGTGAACTATTTCTGATTTCTTCAATTTCATTCTGTAACTGAAAAATCAGAGTTTTATTGAAATTTCTCAGTAAGGAAATATTAGTGCAGCATTCTCAAAAAAATCCAGCTTTTAAACTTATCTTTCGTGAGCGAAATCTGCAGAATGGTTGCAATATGAACCATTAGTCGTTCGTTTTACATGAGTGCACTTATATAAACAGTTTGTTTATTGTTCATTTAACATAAAAAATATGGCATCGTTTTTTGTGCATCAATTTTTTATTACTTTCTTTGAGTCATCGCAACTGGAAATTTCACAAGCTGGAGATCCTCCAAACATACACAAGGTTAAAAATTGATTTTTTATAATAATAAATAACAATTTATTGGCATATCCCAGTTTAAGACCCTGCCCCATCTGTGGATAGATTTCCTCAGAGCATAGATATAATCATATGAAAGAAGTAGAAGAAATACGGTTTCAAAATCAGTTCTATTGGAAAATTGTTAGAATATCTAGCCAGTTTTTATCCATTTTCTCTGCCATTTTAAAAGACACCGTTGTCTTTCTTTGAACATAGATGGCATTTATTATGCCTTTAAAAACTGCTGAGATACGAAGACTTGACATGGGAAGCACCTCTTCGTGAAATCACAATGGTATTTTTATAATAAATATATAAGGCTTCAAGGTGCGAATCACTTAGATCGTTTAGAGTTGTGGAGAATATTGTCGTGGTGTTCCTAATCTGCTTGTCTTCGCAATTTTTCGAGGCATTCTAATAGCCGCCTATGCACCACAGATAGCTCCGGTGTCTATCCGAATAATAGAGAGCACGAATACAAATCATCAAGGTTTTCTTATAACTATCAAATAATCAGGACTGATTTCAGTAGTATATTAATTGCTATCGTTTTCATTAAATTCATGAATAGCCGCAAATAGCCCATGTTAACGAGAAAAAAGTCGCTAATTTCATCACCATTTTCATAAAATTGGTAAAATTTGCCACTATTCACTTTCATTTTCTTCTTTTCATACGTTTAGACACAATCTAAAGGCATGTAAGGGAAGTTAGCCCGATTCGAGTTTTTCAAAAACGATTCACCTCATTGAATGAGCCACATCAGAGATGTAGGGAGCCAGATGCAGCTCGACGAGCTCTATCGAATGGTATATTCATATTTTTTCTGAAATCTTAGTAGCCGAAATGAAAATAAAGACATGGATTGCTTCCCATAGAAAGAAATCCAAAAAAACATTTTTCCTCTGACGATTCACTCAACAAACTGAGCCACTTCTGAAACTTATCTCATTTGATACAGCACAATGAGCTCTATCAATTGGTATATGTTTTACTTTGATAAGAATAAAATTTTAGTCATCAGAGCCTCTGGAAGACTTGTAGCAAGGCTTTGGGCTGGGACTTCCTCTGACGATTCGCCCCATAAACTGAGCCACTTTGAAACTTATCTCATTCGATGCAGCTCAACGAGCTCTATCGATTGGTATATGTTTCACTTTGATAAGAACAAAATTTTATTCATTTTCATTAGTGGGTCAAGCGCTGCAATAAATCGTCGAAGGTCACACGATGCGAATCCCGTTTAGAAGTTTTTCGGAAACCTTAATGGCCGAAATTTTATTTTTTTTTTCGAATGAAACATATACCAATCGATAGAGCTCGTTAACCTGCATAGAATGAGCTAAGATTCACATGTGGCTTAGTTCGTGGAGCAAATCGTTAGAGGAAATTCGGGCCTAAAGCCTGGCTATAGATCTTCCAGAGGTCCTGATGACTAAAATTATATTCTTATCAAAGTGAAACATATACCAATTGATAGAGCTCATTATGCTGTATCGAACGAGCTAAGATTCAGATGTAGCTCAGTTCGTGGAGGGAATCGTCAGAGGAAATCCGGGTCCGAAGCCCTCCTACAGATCTTCTAGCGGTCCCTACCCTCAATATTTTAATCTTCTGAAGGTGAAACATATACCAATCGATAGAGCTTGTTGTGCTGCATCGAATGAAATAAGTTTCAGAGGTGATTCAGTTCATCGAGCGAATCGTTAGAGGAAAAACATTTTCATTGGATTTCTTTCTATGGAAAATAATCAATGTCTTTGCTTTCATTTCGGCTACTAAGACTTCAGAAAAAATGTGAATATACCATTCGATAGACCTCGTCAAGTTTCATCTGGCTCGCTGCATCTCTGGTGTGGCTCACTCAATGGGACGAATCGTTCTTCCAAAAAACTCGAATCGACTGCTAACTTCCCTTACATTCTAAAGCCCACATAAACTATACTTAATTACTGGTATCATTTAAGGATAGAAAAATCTTCTGAACACTGATAGACTAAAAGGGCTTACGAGAGATACTGCAATATCAAAAGACTTACTTCCGCTTCTTGTATTAATCCGATGTATATTGTAATGACGAATGTAACACGTTGATAATGTATCGATGTTGTTTAGTAAAGAAAATGAAACCATTCTATTGCTTATATACATATCGGAAAAATGTTTAGCTTGCGTGCATTCAACCGTATAAGTAGGATAAAGCATGATCATATATCAATGACAAAGACTGGTTTTTTCCCACAAAATATTATGACTCTTTTGCTTGTTCTATCATTTATCGATCAGGCAGCTTGACTCATTAAAAGAGAGTTAATCGATGGTTGGAAAAATGTGCATAATATCACGATTTATTTTTATGTTTCTTCCTATTGTTGCAAACGATAGGTGAAATCTACAGGTTTCGAGTAGTGTCCGAATGCCGTGAATTCCGAACTCTTGAGAAATTCTTGAATTCAAAATTTATATAGCACGCACGGGCACTAAGAAACCACAGCATAAGGTGGCGCAAACAAATTCCAGGATCTCAAGGATCCCAAGGAACTCAAGCAACCTACACAATTCAAGGAACACAAGGATCCCAAGAAAAACAAGGATCTCAACGGACTCAAGGATTCCAAGCAACTCAAGGAATTCAAGGAACTCAATAATCCAAAGGATCTTAAGGAACGGAGGATCTCAAGGAACCCAAGAAATCCGAGGATCTAAATGAACTTGATGGATCCCAAGGAACATAAGGAATTCAAAGAAATCAAGGATTCCACGGATGTCAAGCAACCCGAAGACCGCAAGGAACTTAAGGATACTAAGGAACCCAAGGGTCTCGCGAGACCCAAGGATCACAAGGATCTCAAGCAACCCAAGGATCTCAACGATCTCAAAGAACTCAAGGATCGCCAGGAACCCAAGGAATTCAAGGATTCCAAGGAAGTCAAGAATCCAAAGGAATACAAGGATCTCAAGGAAGCCGAGGATCCCAAGCAACCCAAGGAATTCAAGGAACTCAAGGATCCTAAGAATCTCAACGATCCCAAGGAAACCAAGCATCCCAAGGAACCCAAGGATCCCAAGAGATTCAAGGCTCCCAAGGCGCTCAAGGATCCCAAAGAACTCAAGGATCCTGAGGTACCCAAGAATCTCAAGGAAGTCAAGGGTCCCAAGGGATCCAAAGAATCCGAGGACCTCAAAGAGCACAAAGATCGCAAGGAACACGAAGGATTCAAGGAACTCAAGGATTCCAAGGAACCCAAGGATCTCAAGGAACTCAAGGACCGCAATTATCTCAAGGATCCCAAGGATCTCAGTGATCGCCAGGATCTGAAGCGTTCCAAGGAACCCAAGGCTCTAGAGAAACGCAATACTCTCAAGAAACCCAAGGCTCTCAAGAAACCCAAGGCTCTCAAGAAACCCAAAGGTCCCGCGGAATTCCAAGATCCCTAGAAAATCATGAAACCCGAGGATCCCTGGAAGCTAATGGTCTCAAGAAACTTAAGAATCCCAAGGAACTCCAGGAACTCGAAGATCCGAAGCAATGCAACGATCTCAAAGAATCCAAAGGACCTCAAGGATCCCAAGCAATCCATGGAAATCAAGAATCTCAAAGATCCGAAGGAATTCGAGGATCCTAAGCAACTCAAGGATCTTACAGAATTCAGGGATCTCAAGGATCCTATTGGAGATTTTGAAGATTTTGGAGATGTTGGAGAGATAGCAGATATTCGAGATACTCGAGATATAGCACATATTGGTGATATAGGAGCAGGATGGTCGATTGACCTTTGATCTATGATCTTCCACTGGGGAACACACACGAAGCAGTATTAGCCACCAGGCTTTTTCTTATAGAAGATGTAAAAGATATATATCTCTATTCTCGTTGTCTGGAAAAAACCTAGAATCAGTCGTAAGATATAAATCTGTCTTAATAAGATGTCACCGGTCATTCTACGGCAAGGCACACATTACATATATATCTGAAAACTTGAATTCAATTGAGTTTTCAAGTTTCAGCTTTCAACTTTTAAGTTCCTAGGATTTCCGAGAGGAATGGCTGACGCACAAACTCACGTGCACAACATCACAGGTGATGTAGGTGTCACGAAAGGACTGGCCACACTACAACACATATCACAGAGCTGCTGGTGTGGGTGCTGCCGAAGGACTGGCTACGAAAGGAGCGAACACGAACGGAATTGTCAAACTACGACACACGTTACATAGCAGCTGCTGTGGGTGTCGCGAAGGAACTGGTCATGAATGGACTGGCCACACTACGACACACATCACATCGCAGCTGCTGTGGGTACTACGAAGGCACTGATCGCGATAGAAGTGGCCATAATATGATACACATCGCATGGCAGTTGGTGTGGTGCCGTGAACATAGATGTAATACTTGAAACTTGGTTTCAACTAAGCTTTTTACTTCCAACTTTCATCAATCAAATCCCAAATTTCATCCACACAGTAAAATATCCTGCATGTGTCTCGATGTGGGTGCCACGAAGGAAGTCAGACAGTGTCCCTGCCAACGTCATACGTGTCAAACCTAGAAGGTGAATGAGCTATCCACTAATCCCATGAATAGTCACTGGATGGTAAGAACTTTTCCCCCGCCGAACTGATCTTTTATATGCGAGACGGGGTGCATATGATGTCTCCGGAGAGTTTGCGCGGAAGCTCAATTCAACATAAAGAGAGAAGATATAATTGATATTCGAGTTGCACGAGATATAAGAGGTATAGAGATATTGGAGATATAAAGGAGATAGAAGATATTGGAGATACTGATTAACTAGTGCAGATAATCTTTATGTAGTGCTTAACTTTGAATAACGATCGATTCAAATATATTCATTCAACTTTCCGATACTAGCTCGAGAAAATCAATCAGAAACAATAAATAACTATTTACTATGCCTCGTACATCTCTATATCTTTAATATCTCCTATATCTCCTACATCTCTAATATCCCCAATAGGACGCTTGAATTCAAGGAATTCCTTGGGATCCTTGACATCCTTCGAATCCTGGAATTTCTTGGGATCCTTGAATTCGTTGGAATTCTTCTGCTTCTTGGGATCCTCGGGTTCCTTGAGAGCCTTCAGCTCCTTGAGAGCCTTCAGCTCCTTGAGAGCC
>CAJNOL010002768.1:0-31892 GCA_905250125.1 Rotaria sordida | reverse complement strand
AGAAATAAACAATTATACGTAACACGACCATGGGATAGTGAAACAACATTTATAAATCTTCCTAATAAATTATGTCAATTATTAAATATTCATGGATTTGAAGATAAATTTAGATTTTTATTAAAAGGAACAATTGAAGAGATTAAACAACATTTTACAAATAATTCAATTGAAATACCAACCAACAAAGACATCATTATTTTAGAGCCATTGTCAAGTTCTAGTAAGTATCAGATAAATATATTGCAATCATAAGTCATATTAATCAACTGTTTCATTTGATTTATATGTAGATGTCTTAAAACAATCAAAAACGTGTGCAACATCCTCATTGAATTCAAACAAGTCTACTCCTTGCATAACAAATAAAGAAACGAATACTAACAAATCTGAAATTACTACAGAAATATTGACCACTTATTCAAAAACTCAAAATAATAATAATAGTACTCCTATGAGCTCACAACAACAATACCCAGTTTTTCTACAGCAACCTCAATTTTCATTTTATGGTAATTACATTTTAATAAAAACTAATATCAAACTTATTTTAGATAAGAGTAAGGTAGCTTTTTCAGTCACATTCATGTTTTACTCACTTATGAAAATAGAATAGTATTCGAGTATAATTTCTAAAAGTGGTGCCAGGAGCAAAGCCTAATGTTAGAGTTCAAAAAAAAAATTAGATTCCAAATCAAATCGTCTCTGTGTATAATATCTACGAACTTTCGCAACTATGTTCATACATCATTTGTAATCTTCAGAGTTCTTTCACGATATATTACCTACACTTTTTGACTTTTAACTTGAACAATATGTGAGTAAACGTGTTAATCATGCTTTCGGTATTTCTTTAAAAATATCTATTGAAATTTCTTTTTTACTATATGTTCAATTCAAGTACCGATTCAACTGATGAATCCACCAACAGATCTATTTGAAAGAACATTACCATCCATTTTTGTTCCATCAGAAGACGAACAAATTGATAATATTGAATTAATAGATGCATCATCAATAACATCATCAAATGGCGTATTGTTGGAACATCTATCTCACGGAACAGGAGGATTTGAAGATTTAGATTTAGATATTGGACATATCGGTGAAAAAATGGTATATCAATATCTGTTGAATAAACATCGTGATCATTCAAATTTAATTACTATCAAATGGTTAAATCAAAATCGAGAAACTCATTTACCTTATGATATTTTATTAACTAAAAATGGCAAAACTCATTACATTGAAGTAAAATCAACACGAATAGATAATCAACATATATTTCCAATATCAATTAATCAAATTGAAACTTGTCTAAAGCAGAGAGAAAATTATTTTATTTATCGAGTTTATATAAGCAAGAAAAAGTTTACCATTTTAGATAATATTCCATGGCGTTTAATGCAAAAACAATTGACTTGTTTTTTAAGAATTCTACCAAGTTCACCAGAATAAACTCTATCAGCAGATGATTAAAATATAAATACTAAATAAAGCTTGTCTGTTTTTTTTTGTACTTCGATTCGTAGATTCTTTAGTATCACCTTTATTCATAAAATGAATAATTTGTTTAAATAAAAAAAAACAATTTTTTCATTAATCAGACGACTTATGAGATTAAGTTTGCAAAACATAATTCAAAGATTACAAAAATTGTTGGAGACATTCCTAATAACTAAAATAAAGTCTCCTTATACAATCTTTTTATTCTTATCACAATTCAAAACTTCTAACACATAGGCAAATACTTAGAGGGTGTGGGTGTGGGTGTGGGTGTGGGTGTGGGTGTGGGTGTGGGTGTGGGGTGTGGAAGGGGGGAGGGGTGAGGATGTGCGTGTGGGCGTAGATATTCTCTTCATTCACACCCACACCCATACCCACATCCTCATCTGCCAGTTGGTATCTGAGATCAAGTCAATTGTGTTTGAGAAAGAAATCTATTGAAATTGTTCATATCAAAGTTTAATCGAACGATTGCAACCGAAACCTTGCCATGATGAATTGATGTGCACTAACAAATTAGTCAAGATTGATCAGTCAAAAGAAACAAATTATGGTGATCCATTTCTGATGAACAAATTCGAACAAAATCGATGAGAATTCTCTTAAGATCAAATTAGAATCGTCTGTTCACTGATTAGTTCAGAGAATCACATCAAATACTTCACCGTATGCAAGTCGACTTTGTTCCAAGGCTAAAAAATAACTTAGTGCTTATACCTTGGTAACTATCGCATATAGAACATGATTTTTCTTGAGAATATATTCGTATGTCACTTTGGCTAAATCGATATGCATCATTAGTGCTGATTGTTGTAAAAATGACAGTTCGCTGTCGATTTAATGTTTTTATTGAATAATAGTGCAGGATTTGAGTGCGATCAGTAGGACAAAAAAGAGAAAAAGAACATAGGTGACAGATCAACAAAACAAATCTAATAATGTATGGATATTTGGTTTTTATTGTTGTTCCTTGTATGTCACTATTATCAATAGTGTGAAAAACAATATCTGAGAAGTGAAGAGAAAGATATCTAACTAAGTACCTAATTGAACGCATGCACATGGATCAGACTAGCGTTTCTCATTTGAATTTGAACATAAATTTGGTATGCTATTGGTCTTGAGGGTGAAGGTAAAGAAAAGCCTCTTATTCAGCCTTACCCTAGCTATTACATTCATTCACCCTTTTGTAGCTTCAAAGTATTTGGTTTCATTAGACCAATGGTACAAAAAATGAATGTAAGTTTCAGCTTTATAAACTATTAAAGTTTATTCTATACAATATATGTTATATAAGTATGACAGAAATGCAGTGATACAATTACAAATATCAACCAACATGAGAAATACTTAGTCATAGTATTCAATTTGATTGTAAGCAGGAAACATTTGCTTCGGTGTTGAAGCATTCTTTTATTTCAAATATGCTTGTTATTTCAAGGAGAAATAGTTACATTCGTGACAACACCTACACCTGATCCGTACCATGATATCCAAAATGAGATATAGAGTAGATGGCCAGGAACAGTTGCGAATGATTGATACAACCAATTTAGATGACCAGCTGTGCCATCATTGTAACAGTAGTAACCACTATGCACTGCAGAAGCTGCACTTTTAACAGAGTACCCTCCCGTCCAGTCCGCTACAAATAAAATATTTGTTTTATCTTTCAAAAATTGGTTCACTTACGGGACAGAGTTCCACTTTCGAAACCGCCATTGAGCAGCAAATCGGTAGTCCCATCACGCACAAATACATCATCGATCAATGTAAATGATGGATCATTCTGTATGCCAAATGCAATTGTCGTATTTATACCTTGAACAGAATATAACCATCTTACACGGTACCATCGTGACATGTTCGAGGGATTATTAACCCTAAGTAGAGGTTGTCCTGGATCCAAAGTGCCGATACCACTCGGATAATTGTATCTAATTGTGGTCGTACCTAAGTGATCACATTTTGCATATATCACAAACTAGGTAAGATTAATAACGTAGCAAATTACTTAACCCTAGGGGTGATAAATTATTCTTATCGAAAAAGTAACAATAACAAAAAGAGTTACGGTTATGAAAAACAGATCAATAACACATAAGTCTATTTTTCTGAAAAATCCGAGGATGGAAGCGTAAATCTGGTTCTCTCGCGCCTTTCAGCATCATAGCACCTTTTCAGCACTTCGTCACACCATTTAATGTTGAAGTACAGTGATAGATCCATGGAATAAGTGAAGTCACTAATGAGCATGGATGGAGATTGAACTATCCAGGTTCAAGACCTGGCTCATTTCCAAAGTCTCTGAAACTTTCGGAAAACCTAAAAAATCCTGTGAAATTCTCAACCTACCTTGAATATCTCAAAAAAACACAGCAAAATCTTGTCAATCTCTTGGAACCCTGTAAGTGTCTGATAGCCAAAGCAAACCTTTGAGAACCCACGAAAACTCTTCCCAAAGGTTTTCATGATTTTCCAGGCGCTCGCAAGCGGTTTTATGGCTACCGAAAAATTCTTATGAACTGTCAAGGATTGCCATAGGTTCTGAGGAGTTTCCAGATGTTATCATGGATTCTGAGAGTTTCCATGTTGTCCAAGATTTTCTCAGAGTATCCATAGGTTCTCAAAGGTTTTCTTTGGCTATCAAAGGCTTGCGGAGGTTCCAAGAGATTGCTGAGAGTTTACTGTATTATTTTAAGATATTCAAGGTAGGGTGAGAACTTCACAAGATTCCCGAAAGTTTTGAAAACTGTGGAAATGAGCCAGGTCTCGAACCTGTGAAGTTCGATCTCGATGTATGCTCACTAGCGACTTCACTTATTCCATGGATCTATCACTGCACTTCAACATTAAATGGTGTGACGAAGTGCTGAAAAGGTGCTGTAATGCTAAGGAGCGCAGGGGAACCAGATTTACGCTTCCATCCTCGAGTTTTTCTGAAAAAAGACTTATTTGTTATGGACCTGTTATTAATAAAAATACTTGTTTTTGTTATTGTTATTTTTACAATACCAATAACTTATCATCTGTACTTAACCCTTCTCTCAATTGCTGAAACTTCTATGGAAGTTCTCACAAATCATGGAAGTCCTTCCAAATCGACAAGAGTCTATTCGCTCCAAATCGTTATGCATTCTACTACGCTTCAGATGTATGTCGCATGGTTATGCCAAAATATTGCACACACGCTCTTACTTATAGTTGTGCCAATCGAACTATTGTATGGTGCATCTGAAAAGAAAACAAGAAATACTTCGACAAACATGTATTTGAATTAATTGAGAAAAATTACAAAGTAACCCATTAAATAGCAGCGTCTTGGATAAGGGATACTTTTTTCAAAGTTCTTCATTTTCGAATAACTCATGAATGCGAAATGATATCGAAGAACAATTTTCTCTATGACGTGGAAAAGATTTCGGTACATACATCTACATAAGTTATAAACCTAATGAGATTATTGGAGCCGTAAGCCTGATGTTTTTGGGACACCACCACTATTTTACAAGTGAGGAGAGCGAATGATATCCTTTTTCGGTCTCCGAAATACTACAGTTTGCCGTATAGAAATCAAGTTAGGAGTAACTCCTAGTGATATTCTAAAGGTTGAGTTTACTACAGCTCTCCATCGAATTCTAGTCCGCACCTTTACTCCCTTATGGATATGACCAAAGTACTTCTTTAGTATCCATTTTGAGGGTATCAGTTATGATCTCTCTCTGAAAGATGTTTGTTCTAAGACCGATAATTGGTTCAGCAAAGGATAATTGTTGTCAATCGGGGATGCTAATCTGTCAATGCATTTGCTCAAAGTCAAGTTTTCAGGACTGACACGTTGGAAAATAAAGACCGCACGTGCTCAGGTATTTTTTCAAGCTAATTGAGAACATAATGCACAATATAGTCATTCCTTTAAGCAATATTATTGTTTCTAGGGTCAATTCATAAACAGAATATGTTTCTAAAAGTCGGCTTTTTGGTATATTAACTTAAACGCAATTGACACTTATGCATTTGCTCCTAAACTAAAACTGACCTCTTGTCGACTGGGTGGTAGTGTGCGTTGTTGTTGTTGTAACTATTGTAGTTGTGGCTAAAGAAAATTTTTGCATAACATAAATCAAGGAGATGATGTGATTATTTGCTGTATTCAATCCAAAACGAAAACTATTTATGATACATTTTCCACCAGCAAACAATGTAAATATGGAATATATGTGCAACGCTTTTACATCGTATATGATTCGAAATACGTGATAAAACAAGACTTTCCACTTTAAACTTAGACTAATGCTTTAATTACCTTAATCCGACCACTTTTAGTTTTATAACGATGTAATATACTCTTTTGAACGCTCTGTGACTGTTTGCGTACTATATAGTTCGATTTGGGCTTGAAATAACAATATCGCTCAATCAGACAACTAATGAAATATATGATGTTTTTACGCGCAAAAACGTCGCATTTTTCGTCACTTGTCTACACTTTTGCTAAAAGAATGTATGCTTTTTGTTAGCTCTATCATTAAGATGACGTTACTTATAGGAACATCATAATATCGCGTGTTTGATAGCGTTGAATTGAATTCACCAAGAGCAATTAAGTATATACTGTCAAGAAACTCACGAGTCATATTATACTATCCCTTAATTTATGAACATGCCTAAATCGGTGAAAATGAGCAATTTTTATTAGCTTTTTGTTTTTGAAATAGTCTACAAATATAATATATTTGATTTCATGAAAATGAAATAGTGACTATGACGTATGCCTAAACAAACATTACAATGTCTATACAAGACTATAAACAACAATTTTGCATCATGTACAATCGTATTTTGACATTTCATATAACTCCGTATTACGATTATATACCTCTGTGGCTATATACGAAGCGAGAGGATCATGTATGGAAGAATATGAAGCAAAACGATCACAACAAAGAGACGCTGATGGGAGTGAGGCTAGGGAGTTAGCATTCGAAAAACTAAAATCATCAGGATCGAGATTGACTCTAAAGAAACTTGATCCCGAACACCTCTACTCGTGATAGACTTTGAGACACTATATTGTATACGATCAGTTCTGTACTATATGACTCAATCTGAGATTGTGTAGGAATGCTGGTGAGATTTTTATAAACGAACGTCGAAAATAGAGAATAAATGATCTCAATAACTCTGCGACTTACAATATCCTATAAATAGTTCTGTCAATGATCCCTAATTTGAAACTAACTATGTCGAAAGTAGCCGCTCGCAAAACAAAAATTTACGAACTCCCGTAAAGATACGGTATGCTATCCGTTTACGGATTGTTTTGTCCGACTTGAGAAAGTAAGTAAAAAAAAAGAACTATACCGATAGTTTTGGCAATACTATATGTTCATAAAACTTACTCGTTGTTTCCGTTGTTGACTCTATACAGGATAGGAAAGAAATTCATGGCATTAATGTTTTTATATGCAAACCTGTTGATTTATTGGAATCTTTGCTTCTCATAATTATAAAGGGAGTACCAATAATCAATGCAACGACAGCCACTATTCCAAAACCAATAAGACCTTTGCACCCCATACGATTGGTTACTCGATTTCTAAACAGAATAAAGAAAATCATTAACTAAACTAGTAGTATATCAAAACAATATCAATACATTCGAGTATATTGCACTTGTGAGATCATATTTGAAGACTTTTTAATGACAATCTGTAATTAAATCGATAGTATACTCCTTATATTGTATGGAAAATTCAAGATCCAATGTTACATTCGTGGACTAATGACCTTCGGATTTAGACTTCACTAGTAACTGAAGAATTTTCAGAAAAGTGATTCAATGAAACTGACTTTTTATTCGATAACTATTCAAACCTAAAAGTTAATGCATGATAGAGCCAATGACTGCCCTGGCGTGCGACATATAAATATATATATATATAAGAATAAGTTACTGTTATTAAGTTAACTAAAGGAGATTTTGTCTAGCAATAAACTTGTCTATTTTATCTTCTAATGGAAATAGAGATATCAAACAATGAAAAATTCTCGATTTTGTGACAACTCTCAACAAAAGCCTTGTGGAACTGATACGATGGAGTAATTTTGATAGAAAAGTAAGGATTCTTGTCATTGTCTCACAATCTATGACGTGAAAATGTCATTCTTTTCAAAAAGAATCTCTTTAGCTTGAAAATATTTCAACAGAAGAGAAAGGATAAAAAAATGTTATCTCATATAAACGTTAATCCTTACAATTATCGTGCTATACAAAAACTAGTGATTTATTTAAAAAGTAGTCACGCAAGAAAAGTCAGTAAGAATAGTAACTGCTATTGTGCCATTAAAAAGTCAAATAATCCTTGTTTATCTTGAATTGATGTTGTGATTATTTTCACACAATATACATTGACAAATCTACTAATTATATAACACATTCTATAATCAACGACTTCAAAGCACTAACTAACTCTGGAAAAGATGTTCAAATATTTTTCTCGTTTTCTTTCATAATTCAAGTAATTTTTGTTATTAATCAACTAAATTATAACACTTTCTTTATTTACTCTTAAAGAAAAGCCTTCTCCTCGTCACACTTAAATACATTTGTATTTTCAAAGTAATTGAAAAATGAAATTATACAGTAGCCTTTCTAACTCATCAACAAAATAACAGCTTTTTTTTCACAAATTATGAATCTTTTCAATTAGAAACATTATTTGACAAAACAACATTTCTCTTCTATATTCAATCAATATTATTACGTTTTTTCTTTCAAAATTAATCACATAAGATGTAATCGATCAAATCAATAGAAACAGAAAAAGACATTAACTTCTAAAGTAAACTTCATACAATAGAGAGCAACAGTTAAAATTTTATGTCTATCCAAAATATTTACTGATGATTTATTCTAAATTTCAAGTTTATTCTGAAAACAATTCTTCTTAATAAACATTGAAACAATGTTTCAAATTGACACATGTCAATATGTATCAAGATGGAAATTTCAAATCTTAATCTAGTCAATATATACTTAAAGATATAAACACCATATTTTAATCATAAACTAAATATGAAAACAAAAATAATCTAAGATATACTTTTGAGCATCAATGTTTTCTTGAAAATAAATAATAACAACAATAAAATAGATCTGATTAGTTTAATCAACTTTTAATTCAATTGTAATATTTGTTTATTTTTATTTCATCATCATAGAAATTTTGTTTATTGTCATTTGTCGCATTTCTTATTCTACGTTTCAGTTAACGCTTTCACAAACATGAAAATAATCTATATTTGAAATTAAAATTTTTGTTTTCTCATAGTTTTCTTCCCTTACCTTGATGTCCTTTTAAAAAGATTACATTAAAAGTATTGTTCAATAGTTTTTTTTTGATTTTTTAGAACTTCTGCGTCGTTCGTTTTTCTTTTCTTTAGCATTTTTTTATCTTCATATTTAAACAGATGAAACTACTAGTTTATCTTTTCATTACAATAATATATTTTTTTTTGAACAGAGAAGAAAATATATATTTCATTTGCAAATAAAAAGATGTAAGTTTAGATCTTAGTTTTTATATTTCATATTTTCTATTCATTTCAATATTATTGAAATGCAACTTATCAAAGTCATTTACAAAATGTTCATTCAAGATAATGAATTAATAAGATCATGATGAACAATATGAACATTTAGAATGGTTATTTTCTATCAATATCAGAAAAATCTTATCTAAATCAGTATTGAACAAATTTATTTTTAAAAAGCCGAATTTCTCCTAGAATAGATAGGGTTGTAAAATATAAAACAAATGAAACCAGTTCTTTTTTATACATAAACTCGCATTGACCACTGTCATAAATGTGAATGGAGAGAATTTATTGAGCTCCATCAGCTGATTAATTATGCAGTTAAGTATTTGAATAAAAGATCGGAAATCTTGTGTTTTTTTTTAATTGCAGCCAGAAACCGAAGATGAGCTAAACCGTACAGAACTTGAATCAGCATAGCTCGGTTCCATTCAGTTGGATCTCTGTTTCCAACGACAGACAACAGTTCAAAGCGTACTTCATTGATTTCAAAATTGGTCAAGAATTTCTTACGCTTCCATTCAGAGCTCTACCTGGAATGTGAAGAAAAAAATTTAAGGATCATCCCATCCCATGGAACAAAAATTTCCTGAACATTTCCCATCGTATTCCATGGGACAAAAATTTTCTGAATTCTATACAATTTTCTCGGACAGTTCGAGATAGTTGATCCCATGAAATGATTTTTTTCATTCCATCCCATCCCATCCTACATGGATCCCTGCTTCCATCATCTGGAGTTAGAGCCTGTCGCATTCAACATTTATGAGTCCAAACCTAGTTCATTAAACATTTTAAAATTGGCGACCAAACCAGCATCAGTTTTATTAAAGTTTTTTGGATTCGAACTTGAGTCGTGCTCTCACTAGCCTCAACAAACATTTTCTAATCTAAATCTAACACTAGCTTCGAAGATACGAGATGCCTTTTTTGATTATATGTCTTCGGTGACTAGCACACTACGTATTTCTCAGAAGGTCTTGACAGTAATCTTATAAGAATCAAGTTATAATTGACTCTTACTTCAAAACTAGCACTCTTTGGATCGGTTCCGAACTTCGATTGAGAGAAAATTTCTAGATCTGGATCCGAGGGGATCCGGGACCAATCTGACGGGCTCCACCTGATATATGTCCAACATAATCTTTTTTTACATATTTTCTGCGTAACCAAGGTCCTCTATCCAGTTGATAATGTACTATTAGGTACTGATGAGTTTAATGAACTGAAACAATGTCAGTATTCATAAAATTAACATAAAATAGAAGAAGAATTGGTTGTTGAACTAGACAAAACAATACATTTTCGATACGATCTAGACTTACAGACCATTGTCGTTCATTAAAGAAGTTGCACAGTCGTAAATTTTTTATTGATTGATTCTGAAGGTTTCCATGAACCACTACTTATAACTTATATTGTTAATCATGGTCTATTTTCGATACTACTTTACTTCACCCACATTCTTATTATCACTTCTAAGATGCAAAGATTTTCATAGAAGAAAAATACCAAAAGTTTGATTTGAGTGGTCCAACAAATATGTGAATCGGATGAAACTAGACGTGGATGAAGACCGATTCTGATGATCCGCTTCTTAGCTATTTAAAGTTTGATTAAAAAAAGACTAAAATTAATTTTCGCAAAGATTTCTGTTTTTTATTTTATCATTTCAAACAATGCAATATGTACATTATCATTCTTGACTGAAGGTTGAAGCAAGTTAAAATGCTGTAAAATCATTATTTTAATAAAAATCTAAGTTTTTGTGAAACATTCAAAACTATGCATAGAATCGAGTAAAAGTTTTGGGATCTTATATAAAAACAGATTGATCGTCCGAAATTTTTCTGTAGCTATATTGATCTATGGTCCGACTTAGTAGCTTGGAATAAAAAAATTCCATTTTATGTGTATGGTGTCGTACAGTTCTGTCGTTCAAGATAGATCGGAAAGCATATGTAAGGTTTTATTCTTTACTTTATCAACAGCCTAAATCTTATGAATAGATTAATCATTGCTCAAGAATCTCTATTCAAGGTCTAAATTATGAATAAAATATTTAAAAATTTTTCCATTACCATATTATTTTTCAATTGATTATTGTCTTTTAGATTTTCACGATTTTCTTGATAATCCTATATTAATACAAACAAATTTTACATACGGTACTTGTGTATCATTCACAATTCAAATCTACAATCTTTTGTAACTGCAATTAACATCAATGTATGATTATATACCTTTTGAATACAATATCTCATATATTTCGTTGTAGGAAAACTTTGCTCTCGTCACTTCCCTTATCTCTTAAGTTTGTTGGTGGTCTAATACTGTTCATTGCGATAACAGTGGCTATTATTACTCCGACCGTTGTTCTTCTTCGAAAAGACAAAAATCAAGCTGTTTTATTAAGTAAGTTTATCTTTACGTACGTTAGAAAAATTTTAGTGAACAAATTACCGTTGATATGAAGAGAGTTCGAATTACTACAAAACCTAAGAAGCGTTGATTTTGTGTAAATGATAGAGTACAACACTTGAATGTAACCATTATACTTTCGTCATATTTTATTCGATTATTTTCATAGAAAAAATAACAATATGGAATGCATAGGCTAGTAGATCAGAAAGCCATGAACAAATTGAACTTTTTTCATTCGAGAACAGCAATCGAAGCAACATGATTTTTTTGATGTTGTGGGGCACGGTACGCGATCATATGAAAATCCAGCAAGCTCGGTTGTTTTTAAATTACAGTCTTATACTCATTCTCCACTAGACAGGCGTCTTTTTTATGAACAAATCATTCAGAGAGTATGAAGAATAATACTATGTAGCAACGTTGTCATATTCAATCAAATGAAAAGAAGCAGTACTTCTAAACTATCGATCGTTAGAAAAGTGCGAGAGATCGTTCTATTATAGAAAGACTCCAACATGACTTTCATAAAATTTTGAAAATAGACAAGATTGGGATAATTATTACTAAACTCGAAAGATTCAAAATTCTTTTTTGTTTTGAGGCTAATAAGATTAGTACAATCCTGTGCTTTTTTTCTTACATAATATCATACAAAAAATAATTAGTGCGAAATTATTTCACATAGAGATACAATCATTAAATTGTTTTTTTCATCCTTTCGAGCTTTATCTTTGTTTTTGTGATTCTCCCTCAAACATCTCATGTTCTTCTCTATGTGAACTGACTTTGTCGACACCTGTTAAAAATTCGAAGTAATGACGATGAAGTTCAAATAAGTAGTCCTGATTATAATAAAAGAAAAATGTTACACGATATGTCTTTTGAAACGTTGCTGAATAAGGAACCTTTGATATCTCGAAGGCTGTTTGTCAACGTTTAATAAACTTGGGTAATAATGATTTGGTCGTCAATTATCTGATTGTCTTGAAATAATCAGAGAGCTCCTTCTATACTAAGTAAAGACTAGATAGTTTCTGATGCGTCTTGTCTATTGGCTCTCTCATGTGGCTGGCTAATATGGAAAGAGACTTTCATCATGTGAGAGGTTTGAAGAAGACTACGATCCCATATGAGAAGAGTTTGATACATCGGCATGCCGAATGTGTGAAAAGAACTTGAGCTTTTACATCGAGAAGTATTCTGATATCTCATAGGAAGAAGAGCGAAAATACAGCTTGCTTTTTTTTCATTGTCGTCTGCGCTCGTCCACTCGCATGACAAAGGGTTATCGAAATGATTAAGAATGACGATTAGTCTCTTTGTGCACAACTATTGTGGAATGTGATCATATATTCGTATTTTTTTTTTAAATTTAAGAAAATACAAAGGTTCAGCGTCTCAAATTTTTCGCGCTGCGCGTGTTTCGATTCCGGTTCAAAATCAATGAGCTTCTCCAGATATCCAGAAGAAGTAGTTCAAGTTTGATCTTTGTACATCCAATAGTATGCTCATGTTGCTGCTGATGACGCACCAAATAAAATGCTAAAAAAAAAAGGCATTTTTCTTTTTTTTTTATCTAGTTATTAATCGAGTCATACATCAAAGTTAAAATTTTAGAGCAGAATAAGTCGCTCGTAGTGAAAGTTGACTTTTTAAAGATAAGTAGATTTAATGTTATATGTGCGAAACACTGTAACATGAACTCTGACATCTATCAAATTAACAAATAATGAATGATTCATTCAATAATAGTTATAAGTTTATATTATTTAGAACTTAATGAACATCTATCTTTTCATATTAGCTTTTAATGCTTGCATTTATATGTACATTTTACTCACTCTGTAGAGTTCCAAAAAATCTCTTCGCCAAAGTATATTCGTATAACTACACTACTGATTGAACTTTATATCAACTAAGTGTTTTTTGCATGACAAATAAACATACCGAGTTTTTATTTCTATAGATAGAGTTCAAACATGCTGTTTAAACCTATCGCCTTTGATTGAATGACAAAAGTTTAGTCTTTTTTTCTATTTCCATAAAAATATTATGCAGCATTTTTTAATTACTTTAACTCCTTGCATTATCGTCGCCTAAAAATAATCAAGATCTTGATAGTTGTTTTAATATGATTCGATAACGAGAAAACTCATGGTGTCAAATTACATGGCTATTTAGCGTACCAATTGAGGTCGTCTCTTTGAGTCATCTAATTATCGAACTTTCTATTTGATTAGACACCAATTGCCTTCAAGAAATGTGACTTTCAAAATAGTGTACCAAAATTAGTTTCATTAAACTTATCATACGTACCACTGATGATTGTCTCTGAAGAAATATTAGGCATTTTTACACATTGAAAATATCTCTGACTAATGGTGGAGACTCTCATTTAGATATTATAAACATAACTTCAATTTACAACTCTAGTGTAACCGATATTAGATCTCTTTATTACGACGATATGTCAAACCGTATGTCTATAAAGAAACTATTCAAGATTTTAGACAGTTTTTTAGATTATGATAATGTGAGATATTAAAGCAATTGAAAAAGGAATACTACATAATATTTTCTGAAAATAGAAAAAAGGCTGAACTTTTATACTTCGATTAAAAGTGATAGGTTTAAACAGCACTTTTGAGCTTTCTCCGTAGAAATGAAAATTCGGTAGACTCACATACCATATGAAAAAAGTAGTAGATAAAGTCCAATTAGTTGTCTGGCCCTTTCAGGCCCATGCTTCAGTCAATGGATGAAATTTCTTTGAGACTTTATATTTAATATGGGCAGTATGTGTTGTGAATATTTTCATCAAAACTTTTTGTAAAACCTTCAGAGTCATTTTCGACCCATTCCTGTATCCCCCCTCCTCCCACACGGGGATGGCGAACAGGTTTTTTAAAATAGAGTTGGTGTTCCAAAAATCCATCAGGCTTACCACTTGAGTGACCTCATTAGGATTATAACTCTTATATAGATATATGCACCGAAGTCTCCTCTATATAATAGAGAAAACCGCTTCTCAATATCTCTTTGCATTCGCGAGTTATTCAAAGATTATAAAACTCGAAAAAAACCGTACTTTATAAAGTACGCTGGTGCTTAAAGGGATAGTTATATGAACATACTTTGACAAAGAGAATTTTGGAACTTCCTGTACAATCAAACCTTCTTTCATTTATCAGATAACACATTAACCACGCTTACAAGTACGACGACTAGTGCAAACACCACCGTCACGATCAGCACGGCTATCAATACAACTGGTACTTTGTTCAGTACTACGAGTACTACAAGCACCACTACTTCGGTCAGCACTACAAGCACCAGTACTTTGGTCAGCACCACCACTACTTCGGTCAGTACCACCACTACTTCGGTCAGCACTACAAGGACCACAACTTCGGTCAGCACTACAAGCACCAGTACTTTGGTCAGCACCACCACTACTTCGGTCAGCACTACAAGCACTACTACTTCAGTCAGCACTACAAGGGCCACTACTTCGGTCAGCACTACCACAATCAGTACTACCGGCAGTACTATGAGCACTAATGCGATTAGTACTATGGGTAGCACTACAACCACTACTAGTTCCAGTAGTACTTTGGTCAGTACTACAAGCACTTTTGTGAGCAGCACAATTACAAGTGTAACAAGCAATGCAAACACGAATATGATCACTAGTATCATAACTAGCGGTAGTCTTGATTCATCAACCACCACAACAAGTGGCATGATTATGATATTAAATGATACAACAACTACTACTACTACTGACACTACTTCGACTACTTCAACAACAATAGCAACTCCTCCACCGGGTTCGTATGTTAACCAATTATAATTTGTTGAATTAGATTTAAGTCTAAATTGACAGGTTACGTCTTAAATCAATGCACCACAATGATGCGTAATATCAATGTACAATTCTATGTGAGGAATGAGCCATCTACGACATATAAATACTATTCCTTCACATATGTTACGATTGCTGATTCTACAAGGACGACGATGGCGTTCGGCTTCACGCATAGATCAACTTGGTGGTTTTTAGACAATATTCAAGTTTATGATTTAGTCACATTCAACGTGGTCAATCTAGATGGTAGCTTCGAATCAAATAACTTACTTGGGTATTACTCAATATGTACCTTACCGGATAGTGATACCACAGTTGGAGGACAAATACATACAGGTTGTGCCAGAGTAGGGAACCTTTGTTATATGGATGGAACAATGTACGATCCGAGCTATTTAATTCAGTCGTTCAACACCGTAGGTGGACGCTCATACTCAATAAGTTTTTGGCTACGAAGTTACGGTGGTACACCGAATATGTTTATGCTTCTGATCGGACATTGACTTTTTTATAAGACATCATTGAAAGGACTCTAATTTGTCTGATTCTTTTTCTTTTCATTATTATCATAAAAAATGACAAATAAAAACAGACACTACATTACAGTATTGTTTAACCGAATATTAGTTCGTGTCGAATGAACGTGTTTAATTTGTCTGAATATCAGTATTATTGAGCTTTTGAGAATGTTGCAAACAATCGTCTTTAGAATTTTGAAATACGAGCATTGTTAAATTTTGAGATCAGTTTGTCGGTCATACTTGTTAATCCAGTGAAAAGAACAAAAAAAAATTTGAGTCATTCCTAATGTTTATCTAGCCATGAGTATTGTTAATTTCTTTTATCAACAGTATCGATCGCATGATGATGTTTCATAATTTTAACTTACGTTCATAATTTTTATTTTTGGGATTAAAATTACTTACGTAAGATCTAATGGATGGAAAGATCATCGGCTATGAAGAATTCGAATATATAACTATCAACAATTTCCTAGAAAAACTCAAATAGAAATTTAATCTCATTCTTTTAGCCTTCTATGCTTCATTTAAAGTTCGAAATCCATCGAAACTATCTATAGAAGCAGGTAAGTTTACAAAATATTGTGAAGACCGTAAAACTGAATTTCTAGTTTTTGTTCATAAAAAACGAAAAAAAAAACATAGAGATAAGCATATAGACAAGAGAAACAGCGTGTGGGTGTGCATGAAAGAAGCGCTATGCCGATGCCCATATCCACGTTCTTATTGTAAATAATTGTTGAAAATGCCAGTTGTCGTTGTTGGAAGAAAATATTGATAACTGAGTTTTACAAACATTCGACTCTTAAGATCTTTTTTCGAGAATGTTTTTGCCTAATTTATTATCTGTAAATTCTTTACCATCAGTTTTTTCCTTTTTCAACTTGAAAAGCTTCTCAAAAATGCAAAAATTTTAAAAAACCCTTCAGAGATTCTAGCCGCCGCTATCAATGTATTTATCGGCATGCATCTCGAACTATTGCTATGATTGATGATAATTTGCTTAGATCTGGTGAATTTCGTATATAGATATGTGCATTATGAAACCAAGTATCACTAGTTGATCACCATATATACGTATTTTTTCTAATTAAAACAATTTTTTTTCATAGCTGTGAAAGCATTTTTAATTGTACAAAACTAATCAGGCATCATACGACCGGAAATGTGTGGGAGAGAAGACCCTTCTCCTGTTTTGAAAAGGCTGGCCACAGCTTTCTGTGATTTATTAAGATTTACACTATGCTTTTCTCTCATATTGAATAAACTATCAGAACTATATTTTGTCAAAATTAGAAGAGTTTAAAGGTTATTTCTTTCTTTAATCTCGGATGATTTGGACTATACACTTCTTTAACTTTATGAAGAGTTTATGTGATGGGACTAATTCATCTATGGTACTGCAATTGAAATTATCGAAAAATTTGATTGATTCTTGTAGGGAATCAGTGTGTTTACAAAATACTTGAAGTTGTTCTGACAGTAAAATTCAGAATTATTCATTCAAATTTCTGAAGTAATCGTGCGAGCTTTATTGTTCTTGGTGGTAGTCAATGAATCAGTGATGTAGCCAGAAATTTTTTGAGTTATGGACATTTCTCCTGCCAAACCATTGTGAAACATGGACAACTGTGATGATCTCAACAAAATCTATGGGCAATAACTTTTGAAGCTGTGGACAATTGCCCAATGGTCGTTCTCCTGGCTACACCACTGAAATGACTATAAAAAGACTTTCAAAATATTCTCGCAAAAGTAGAAGTGGCTTCATGACTTAAGCAATACTGAAAAACCTCAAAATATTATTAAAATCTATACCATTTTCTGCAGCAAAATCAATTTATCTCTTTTTCGAAAACTTAGCACGAGCTTGATAGCTTCTTATAAAACCCGATAGTGATCACATTGGTTACGGGTTGTTGCGAACATGGTCACACTCGCTGACCAAAAAAATTGGAAAACTTTTCTGGTCTGAATACAAAAACGTTTCTGAGAAAAGGGACTATACCAACATCAAGAAGCTTAGGAATCTACATCAATGTTTGCTACTGACCAAACGCATTGGAGTTATACAGAAATTTATGAATTTGTTTAAAAGTTTGACTGTTACCTAAAAGTCGGTTAAAAACGATAATATTTTTGCTCATTTCAGGGAAAAAGTCTTTATTACACTCATATAATTTGGACTGATTCGTAGCCCTGTTGCGTTGGTCTACATGTTTTCTCGATTTGTGTAAATATTTCTTCCTGCTCTGATCTCTTCGCAGTGTCAATGTAACTTAAATATTTTCTTATACAAGTATGTGATAAAACTTTTGTTTGGTGGTCAAGAAGCATTTCGAACCAGAAGTGTTCATTGCGACTGAGGATCTGTCGCTGCCATACCATGATCTTCGGAGAGACAAAGATCCTACACCAACATCACGACAGCGGCACTGGTAGCACGATGGTAAGTATCTCTGTTTCAAACATTATTTATCGTAAAAATTGTAAAACAGACAATTTCGCCTATTGCAAGTGATTTCAATGCGCAACTATGCAAATTATATTTCTTCCGAAAGACATTTTCTACATTCATGACAACTTTCTATTATAAAAGTTTTTGTTTCATCTACATAAATTCAACCACAAATATTCTTAAATAATCCATAGACAATTAGTCTATCTAATACAAACACGGAATCTTCAGAAGAATTTCGAACTTTCAAAAAAGAAATTTGTTCAATACTGATCTAGATAAGATTTTTCTGATATTGATAGAAAATAATCATTCGAGATGTTCATCATGATCTTATTAATTGATTATTTTGGATGAACTTTTTCTAAGTGACTTTGATAAATTGCATTTCAACATTAAAAGAAATATCTATATTGAAATCGATAGAAAGTGCAATATATAAAACACTAAGATATGAATTTACGTCTTTTTATTTGTAAATGAAATATAAATTTTCTTCTCCGTTCAAAAAACAATATATTATTGTAATGAAAAGGTAAACTAGTAGTTTCATTTATTTAAATATGAAGATAAAAGATGTCGAAGAAAAGAAAAATAATCGATGTAGAAAGTGTTAGAAAATGAAAAACTATTGAACAATACTTTTAATGTAATCTTTTTACAAGGACATCGAGGTAATGTAAAAAAAAAACTATGAGAAAACAAAAATTTTAATTTCAAAAATAGATTATTTTTATGTTTGTGAAAGTGTTAACTGAAGTATAAAATAAGAAATGAGACAATTGACAATAAACAAAAGAAAAAAACTTCTATGATGATGAAATAAAAATAAATAAGTATTACAGTGGAAATAAGAGTTAATTAAACTAATCAGATCTATTTTGTTTTTGTTATTGTTTATTTCCAAGAAAATATTGATGCTCAAAAGTATATCTTAGATTATTTTTGTTTTCATATTTTGTTTATGATTGAAATATGATGTTTATATTACTAAGCATATATTGATCAGATTGAGATTATAGATTTTTATCTCGATACATATTGACATGTGTCAATTTGAAACATTGTTTCAATGTTTATTAAGAAGAACTGTTTTCAGAATAAACTTGAAATTTAGAATAAATCATCAATAAATATTTCGAATAAAAAGAGATGGAGATAAGATTTTAACTCTTATCTTCTATTCTATGAAGTTTACTTTAGAAATGAATATCTTTTTCTAAAATTTGATTTCTATTAATTTGATCGATTATATCTTATGTGATTAATTTTGAAAGAAAAAACGTGATAATATTGATTGAATAAAGAAGAAAAGAAACGTCGTTTTGTCAAATGATGTTTCTAATTGAAAAGATTCATAAATTGTAAAAAAAAAAGTTGTTATTTTGTTGATGAGTTAGAAAAGCTACTATATAACTTCATTTTTAAATTACTTTTAAAACACAAATGTATTTAAGTGTGACGAGAAAAAGGCTTTTCCATAAGAATAAGCAAAGAAAGAAAGTGCTATAATTTAGCTGATTAATAAAAAAAATACTTGAATTATGAAAAGAAAAAAAAAGAGAGGAATTGAACGTTAGTGTGCGCAAAATCCTGTCGGTATCGGTCAAAGCAGACACTATCTATTGAAACGTATTTATAAAATGAATGGTCTGAAATCATATCTTATTAAGGTAAATATCTTTGAACCATCAAATGGTTTGAACGAAGAAAACGAAAGAAATCGATATGAAGAACGGACAAATTTGATAGCCACTCGTTTGTTTTTCATTGTTCTTTCATTGAGTCTGGTTATTCTTGTTAGTTTTACATGGTTAAATACCCAGACAATTAGTGTCACTATACATAATCCTAGTCAAGCTCAAATAGCATCTTTACCACCCGATCGTATCTGTCCATGTTCACGCATTTCTGTGCCATACGGAGAGTTCGTTTTTAGTAATCCATCATTTCATCAAGTGTGCTCGTCTGATTTCATATCTGATCGTTGGATCGCCTCATTATTTAATGGAAACGAAGCAACTTATTTCTATTCATCCGATCTACGTTCGACTGGATTTGCTCAATTTCAAGCATTAGCCAGCTTTTGTAAAGTGTCACAAGAGAGAGCCAATCGAATGTTCTCATTCTTTGAATCGACAGAATTCACTAGTTCAAAACTTGTTGACAATGCTATGATCCTTCAGACACAAGTGGCCACATCTATTTCTAGTGTACAATCATCATCATCGAGAACATTTCGAGCTCAAATCGAATTAATTAGTTTGCTCATCGTGACTAATCAACTGTTGAATGGACTAATTAGCAATCTTGTTCCGAACACAAATATTCGAGGTTGGGCACTGCGTGGCTCAAAAATCGGTATGATGACTCGAAGTTATAGAGATGTTTCTTTTTCCTGCCGTTGTGCGATAATAAATCCGCTTAGCATGGATGAGTGTCGAGGCCTATCTGGTATTTATACAGACCACTATGATATTGATGCGCTCAATGTTGATATTTTTTATCTACCTACTATAACTATTCCTAACTTCAGTACCAGTTGTATGCCGGTCGATGGTTGTCTTCTATCATCACTTGAATGCTTCTATAATCAAAGCTGCGTAAACAGTATTCTACCCTTTTTACGAGTATTTGACAATATACCGATAAATTTTACTGCATTGAATAACCAACTTCCAAGTCGGTACAATATTTCCTCACGAATCTTATCTATTGTCGAAGAATTCATGGTAGAAGATTGGTCAGTTCAACAATCGTATGATGAATATTTTCGTCAATGTTCGCCCATTTCGTGTATCTACTTAAAAACTATCCGTCCTAACTTTCTTGAAGTTCTAAAGACAATTATTGGTCTGCTTGGTGGATTATGTACAATTCTTCTTATTGTTATTCCATTGATTGTCGGATTCATTCGACAAACATTCTGGCCAATGCCACATACTGATGTAATACCATCACCACCGCCACCTCGCATTTCGTGTAAGTAGTTAGCTATAATACAGCGTTTTCTAATAATATATTAGAAATAGTGCAATCTAATGATACTAATGAGCAATAATGATAGATTTATGCTATCTAAGTTTTTCTTTGACTTGCTTGGTTAACCAGTAGCTGCTAGATTTCTAGTTACTTTGGATTTTTAAAATCTCCTATGAACTTCAAGATTTATCTGATTACCAGTCAATCAATATATCTCTTGAAATATATACCCATAAAAAACTTTGTTTTTGTTATAATCGAAGTGAAGTTTTGTTCTGAATCCAAAGACAGTCAGTCTAACAGTCAGATTTTATTAGATCACATTAGGATTCTGTGAAAATCAGTAGAATCCTGTAGCAATATCGGAAGGAACCGAATGACCAAATCACATTCGGATTCTTAATGTTGGAATATGATCAGTTCTTAGCGTCTCGATTCGAACGGATCCTACTGTAGAATATCATTAGAATGTGACAGAGTGTCATGAGTAGTGTCCGGCGTGACCATAAAACCGTAACTAAAGAAAAAAAAGATTGTCCGATAGTAATTTTCATATTAAATATGACAAAAACAGTTTTGATTTGATTCTTTGTATTCAGAATTTTCTCCTCTACAAAATGATGTATAAAACTTGAGAATACAATGATCTATACAAGAGAAAACGATGACACATTTGTCGTGACCAGAAATTTCCGTGACTGATTGTGACTAGAACTGGTTACGACAAATGTGCCGTTGTTTTCTCTTGTATATATCATGGTATCCTCAAGTTTTATACATCATTTTGTAGAGGAGAAAATTCTGAATACAAAGAATCAAATCAACACTGTTTTTGTCATATTCAACATAAACATTACTATCAAATAATCTTTTTTTCTTTGGTCACTGTTTTATGGTCACGCCGGGCACTAGTCATGAGTATTGATTATAGCTTAAATAGATCAGACCATGCAAATCTTAAGTACGACTATTCCAGCCGTATTTTATCGGATATGAATAATTTCAATTGAATTCTGTTCGATTGTCGTTAGAATTCGACAACAGAAGTGTTCGTCTTGGATCGCTTAACTTATCAAGAGACCTAATAATTCCATGTTCAAACTTTGTCGAATACCAGTGCTGAATTGCATTAAATGTTCTAAATCAATGATTCCAGTCGAGTTCTTCCGAAAATGAGGTCTTTTCTAGCATAATTTCGGTCGCAATTTTTCCAAAGAGATGTCATTTCCTGTCGAATCAGGCACATTTCTAAGAGCAGCATCATTTTCTCACACACCTGAGCATCTGTGTAGGAACATATTGAACTAGTTATATGTATAGGTAAGAACTAACTTTTCCCCCAGAATGTCAATCCATATCAATATCTATATGTATTGTCATAAATACACATATATACATAGTGAGATAACTAGGTGTATGTTGACATATTCATCCGTCTATCTATGTAATTTACTTCTGATTTGTTTACTTACGAATGATTATGTAAATGAAGTGACGATCTTAGATACAGATACAACTAGGTATGTGCCAAATATGAATTAGATTCGATTCGATCCGTTATGTGTGAGCATGGTAGAATGTGATAAAAAACAGTAGTGTACACAATCATTGTATTCTTCAGGTTGACTCATAGCAGATTTCAAGTGACGGACGCATACATCTACAAGAGCGCGGATAACGAAAGAATTTACTGTCTAATCTTAAAACGACAGGAACTCACTAGAAAGCACTAGCGATATCATACGTGATGGAAACAGAGAGGTAGAGAGAACGCAAGAAACAATCTATCTGAACATAATAGAAGATGTAATGTATCCAAGCATGATAGCAGAAAGAAAAAAGTATACATGGTATATATTATGTACGTGGGTCACTCTGAAAGTTTTTAGATTCTTGACTAAATTTAATAGATATATATGAGTTTGGTAGTTGTGGCAGTAGACCCAAGTCTTAGGAGAAAGTCTACAAAGTTTTGGCTCTTGAACATTTCTCTTTTCGTTTTGTTGTAGATTAAGTGATACTGGATTGGAAATAATATTTTGCCAGAGGGGTATCGCTATAATTTTAAATAAAGTAGATAATGAATTTTATACCAAACGAAAGTCCATCAAAATGGGGTTTATTAGCACTAAAAAGTAAGGGTTATGGAGACTTTCGTACGCTGAAATGTCTAAATTTAGAAAATTTCACCGATCATAGGTGTGAGAAAAGTTATCTTAATTTCCTGAATTTCGACATTTCAACGTACGAAAATTTCCATAACTCTTATTGTTTAGTACTAATAAACCCCACTTTTGACGGACTTTCGTTTGGTATAAAATTCATTATTTACTCTATTTAAAATTATAGCGATACCCCTCTAGCAAAATAATATTTCCAGCCGGGTATGAATCTTACATGAGACCAAATTCGAGTTATCATTTACTATGATCACATCAAGAAAACGAAAGAAGAAATGTCCAAGAGCCAAAACTTTGTAGATTTTCTTCTGAGACTTAGGTCTACTACTACAACTATCAAACTCGTATTTATCTATTAAATTTAATCAAGAATCTAAAAACTTTCAGAGTGACCCACGTATATGTGATGGTATCACACCATATCAGTGGCACAAGAAAAGATAGAATGATAGTGAGAGACATATCAACTATACCGTTTCACGTTCAAAGCGTTTCTAACTTTATCTGACTAATCGAGTTAAATATTGAAACATAGTTAAATTCAACTACATTTGTCTATGATATTGTTGTTTGTTATTTCTATTCTCTAGTAATGAAACGTTTAACACAACAAATTTTGCCAAAGTTTAAACAAATTCTTTTCGAACTCAATCTATTTAAAATTGAAACGAACGACAACAATGCTGAACGTGAAGTTCGCTATCAACAAATAATTACTCGAGTCTATATCGTATCTCTTGTATTAAGTCTCCTTATTCTGACAATCAATTCAGGTATAACTCCTGAAATTCATGTGGAGACAGTAAACAATCCAAATATATCTCAATTCTCGTATCTTAAATCTAGTTATCCGTCATCGCTCCAATGTCCTTGTTCGAACATCTCCATTCCACATAACACTTTCTTTACAATTAAACCCCACTATCATCAGATGTGTTCAAGTGATATTACTTCTTCATACTGGTTAGAACTTCATGGTGCGTCAAATGGTTTTCAAAGAGATTTCTTTGTCGAGGCATACAATATCAATGCTGGCTCTTTATTTTTTCTTCTTTCCACTCTATGCAACTATACCCAGCAAACAATTATTAATAATTATCAAGTATTTCTTAATTACACGCTTGTTACAGCTCAAGTCATCAGTAAAGAACAATTTGAATCGGAAATAGATGAGCTCTTTAACAGCTGGAAAAAAACTACGATCAATAGTTTTCTTCGCACAATTCAACTGATTCGAACAGTTTATCATGGTAATCATTTAGCAGGTGCTTATGCAAATGCGTTTCTTGATTTGAGCGGACCATGGAACACATTCCCCAGTATATTTATGTTAAATTCATCATTCATTTATGGTCAATGCAATTGTATGCTTTCTACTAAATGTCGCTCTCCTATGAAAGTATATGATGTTACATCTACAGTAGCTGCCTATATATTTGATGTTCCTGGTTTGTATATGGGATGCTTTCGACTTGAAGCTTTATTGAGCTCCACCTTGGAATGTTTCTATAATCAAACATGCATGGATCTGATGATTTCCTATAATTTCAATTGGTTTTCAACTCTGCCACGTTTTACTGCACTTAACAGTAGTTTAAATTCGCCAAATGAAACAATTGAATCTGTTGCAAATCGAATGTTTGTTAACGGATGGTTTCCAAATGTTTCGTACAGTAACTATTATATGACATGCGCACCTTCAACCTGCACCTATGAATACACACAAAGACGTCCTTTAGTGGCTATCATTACGACAGCCCTTAGTATCCTTGGTGGTCTAACAACTGGATTGAAAATTTTATTTATAATATTTCTTCGTTTCATAACTAAGGTGAGACCAAATGATCACTTGTTTCTTTTTGTGGATCAATTGTTTTATAGCATACAAGAAAATCAATGTTCCTTGCTATATAAATGAGATGTTTTTCTTACATTGTTCTATGATGATGTAAGATATATTTATATATCAGTCTATTAATCTAACTAATCAATTATCTATTAGTGTACCATTGTGAATTAATTTACTGGCATATTTTAACTTGTGTTGTGTCGGTTATCAGCGAGTATAAGTTATTAGGAATGTAGAAAAGAGGAGTAAATGTACACATAGAAATGACCTACAATGATTTCGTAGTGACACAACTGTAAAGCTGCCGCTTTGCATCTAACTTCATAGGTATCTACTTGAGTACAGTTCACCTACCTAATAAACTATCTACTTATTTTAACTTGCAACCTGATCAGGCAGTTTATCAGTTATTATATTAATTTCTATATATTCTTACTAATATTCTCCATACTGATATAGAAATAAATAAATCTTCAGATTATCGAAGCTATGAAATGCGGTTGAAATGTTAGACGTTTTTGTAGATAGTTTCTCTATGAGTCGCAACGAATGCTTTGCAATATTTAAATAAATGTTAATGATAGTATTATAATCGCAAAGAGTTATTTGAGTTTCGCCTTATATTTCTATTCATAGATATCTTAATAAACTTTCTCAGAGGAGTAAAAATTTTATATAATTTTAAATCGATTAATTCTTCATCGGTTGAAGTCTAGAATTGAACTGACTGAAATAATTCAGTTTGACAACATATTATTCAGTCAATCCTAATTTTAGATTACTAGTGTGACAAACCAACAATCTTAGTCCTCATAAGAACTTCGAGTTACACATTATCTTTTCGTCAATTTATTAGATCAATTCCTATATTGTTTTTCAGATAACAAGTGGCACTCGTTTATCTGTTCGAGCAATAAAAATATGGTTTTTTGCTGCACAGAACAATGAAGAGCGTCTCAAAACTCATGTAACTGCCATTCTTCTTATAATAACATTCTCAACACTTGGTCTTATCTATATATTATCATCTGTATCAGTAACAAATCAAATTTCTAACCCATCATCTAAAACCTATGAAAATCTTCTTATTCAACATTCCAATACTCTTCAATGTCCATGTTCTCGAATGTCAATTAAATATAAATCATTCATGAATCTATCAGTCTTGAACAGACATCAAGTTTGTTCGAGTGATTTCATAAAAGATAAATGGATTGAAACTCTTCTTTTACCTAATCTTCAATCTACATATTCTCCAACGGAATTTCAAACATCGGCTATTGGTTTTTTTCAACTTCTTGCTTCTTTTTGTCAATTTACTGAACAATATTTGACCGATGAACTTTCTGCTTTAACAAATAAAAGTCTTATTCATTCTCAAGTAGTATCACCTCTACAACTCAATATACAAATTCAATCAATTATCAAACAATTTCAAGTGGATACGAGCAATTCTTTCTTAAATATTTTAGAACTTATTCGTGTGATGATAACTGATAATACACTGATATCTTTATTTCAGAGCAATTGGAAATGGACTGATCTTATTTTTGTTGATACCAGTCACTGGGGAAAAATATTGCATACAAAGCCGGTAGTTTATAATGGTACATGTAATTGTGGTCTATCTTCACAATGTCTTCAAGAGATATCGGCAATGCCGGGATTGAATGTTGGCTGCTATCCACTTGAAGCTTTACTAAAATCAAATTTACAATGTTTATATAATCATTCATGTATTCGTTTGATTCAATCAATCGATCAATCATTTACACCACTTAATGCTTCTCTGACAAGTAAATACAAATTAAATTCATCTGTTCAATCGATTCTCAATGAACTCATGGTAGAGGAATGGATTAGTAATGTATCATACGAGGATTATTATAATGTATGTTCTCCATCATTTTGTTCCTATTCGTACATGATACGTCGATCTTTTCTTGATATTCTCTCAGTACTTCTTGGACTCTATGGTGGTTTAGTCATCATTACAACTACTCTTGTAACTATTCTCGTTCATATCTGGCAACAACGTCATACTCGAGTTCAGGTCATATCGGTCTCTTCAGAACTTCCTCATAACAGACAATTTTCGAAGCACTAATCAGTTACTGATTCATCTGGGCAAACGTTTCTTGAACTATTTTATACATGAGACAAAAAAAAATGAACTCGCTTGATCCTTGAAATTTCTGCTTATGAAATAGTGATCGAAACAAGCCGAACTTTTTATGATTGGTTTTGATCTTTTTTTATAGACATTTTAACTTTCAAGTATTACAATGTAAGGAACGCAGTGTTTCATGCATTAACGTAGTTTTTTCCCCCTTATTATATTCTCACAAGTAACTAATAAAATGCCATTTTTACTACAAAAAAATAATGTCAAACACAACATGAAGATAATCAACATTGCTAAAGTAACTGGTTTTTTTAATAATGATACTACACTCATGTTTAACAAAAATAATGATAAAATTTCTGCTTCAACCACAATTAACAAATTTTAACAGATTAAATTTGCTTATATATATATCAGTTATCGTTTAATAGTGTTAATGGAAAACAGATTTAAGGGTGTGGGTGTGGGTATGGGTATGGGTGTGGGTGAGGGTATGGGTGAGGGTGTGGGTGGGTGTGGATGGCTGGGTGTGGATGTGGATAGCTGGGTGTGGGTGTGGGATGTGGGTGGGTGCGGGTGTGGTGGCTGAAGGGTGTGGGTGGGTGTGGGGTTGGGCTGGTGGGTGTGTGTGGGTGTGGGTATGGATGTGGGTGTGGTGGCTGGAGGGTGTGAGTGTGGGTGTAGGTGTGGGTGGGTGTGAATGTGTGGGGTGTGGGTGTGGGTGGGTATGGGTGGGTGTGGGTGGATGGGTGTGCTATATGGTGACAATACCAGTACCCACACCCACTTTCACATCCACACCCACACCCGCCCACACTCTCACCCACATCCACACACCCATCCACGCCCACACCCACACCCAAAGCTTTTCCTGCTTTGAAATATGAAGTTAAATGGATAGAAAGATGAAGTTAATTGAATAAATACTTTTCAATAAAACATGAGTTCTCATAACAATGATGGAAAAACTTGTTCATATAAAAAAAGATTCGTTAAAATTGTATTAAAATTTTAGAAAATCTCGATCACTTGAGGCTTTACTACTTGGTAGCGTGCTTTCTTGTCCATTCTCTTGCAATTTCTTCATATTTTTGTTTATCTGTTTGATAGAGTTTCAATGCGTCTCGGTTCAATCCATGTTCAACATTAGGATCTGTTAATAATGAACATAACGATATTAAGAGAGCACGAATACTTAATGCTGGAGACCATTGAGAATGAAGAATATCTAAACATATTTCACCTTTTATACTAATATTTGGATGATAGATGGGTGTAATAAAACGAATACGTGGTGGTTGGAATGGAAATGCTTCTGGAAAGTCAATATTGAGATGAAATCTTCCACCAGCAAATGGTGTTTCTTCTGGTCCATCAATATAACCAATCCAATGAGTGATATCATTTTCAGGATCTTCAGGTTGTGCATGACATAATGGAGCTGGATTCTTTTCCAGTTCACGATGGTGAAGACTAAGTCGTTTGGAAAAAGCCATGTACAAAGAATCGATTATAATCTGAAATTGAAATCAACTAATCTATTATTTGATGGCATTATGATTAAATTTCATCATTTCGAATGACAATCAATAAATTTATTCTTAGAGAAGATAATCAGAAGTTCGCTTCTCGAACTACTCAATATAAAATAATCATCAATGATCAGACATAATCAAATCTGAATAGTGTTTGTGTGATGATTTGAGGGTGTACGTGAAGAGAAGACTCACAGCCACAGCCACACCCAGATAGTTTTTATAGCTTCTAGGAGAATCGAAATAACTCCATTGTTATAAAAGGTACACAGCTCGGACTGGTTTCAAATTAAAGCTAGCCTCTGTGCGCAACTTTTCATCGGACATCATTTTGAAACTCTCTTCCATTCATTTTTTATGAGCATTTTAATGGATATGGTATTCAAACGAAGCATAAAAAAAGGTGTCTCCACGAAAGTAAATCCCACTTTTCTCATTCCAGGAATTAAATATCAAAAATCGGTCTGATGAAAAGTTAGCTCTCATTCAGACCTTTAAAACAAAAGAAACATCGGTGATACCATCAGCCGGGTGGGAGTTATTCCATTTTTTCTGCCTGGAAATCGTGTTTTGAGAAAAACGCTAAAGAAGTTTTAGAAATGACTTTTTTCATTAAAATCCAGAAAAAACCATACTAAAATGATATAGTCATTAAATGTATCAGCGTAATTTCTTAAAGTGCATAGCAAGTAATTTGAACTACCACTGTCGATCATATTTAGGTAAATGTAATGATTTATTCAACCCCAGTCGACTCTTCCCAACGAAATCACCGGTGAGTCTCCTGAAAAATGCGAAATCCCTGGGAAATTCCTGTCGTGAGTGCCCGGAGGAGTTGCATGTCTCAGCATTACCCTAAAACTCGCTGTGGAGTCCCTCTAAAATTTTCATAAATTTGAATTTTTCAGAGAATTCCAATGGTGGCTTCTGGAGAGATCCTGATAATATACATCAATTCCCTGGGAAGTCACTGTGAAGATCCTGGGGAATCCTTAGAGAATCCCTGAATCCCCTCTTAACACCCCCAGGGACTCACGACAGGGATTTCGCCGGGATTCTAGTAGGAAGTCTCGACTGGGGAATGCCGAAATAATAATATACAGTTTTTTCAAAACTAGAAAACTTAAAGAAAACATCATGCGGGGTCGAAATTAGCTTCGAAAGTTTCTTAAAATTTAGCCCTTTTCCGAAAAGGTATATATATTCTGAAAGAGGGAATTTCACTGCATCTTCCTATGGTAAAAACTCCACTTCGAACTTTTTCCCAAAAAACTGGGATTTCGTGAGGGGATCCTTTAAGTGAATTGTTTACCTTGTTTTGTTCAACATAAAAGTTATCTTATCGACCTTTGGTAGAACAAGAGAAATATTAAGTAGCAAACACGTTGACTGTACAAAATTTTCATCTATCTGAAAAAAGCTAACCTTCTTCGCCAAAGAACTATAGAATAAATCGTGACTTTATTCGCACATAACATATCATTTATATGAATAAAGAAAAAGAATGACGTTATGATTACTTGGAAAAAACCAACCCAATCAAAATTTTTCATCAACTCTTCTAGAGCAGTTAAAAATATGATTATTATGTCAACTGCAAAGATTGTTAATGTATGATTTTCACAGTCCACGAGCTGATTCAATCTTCTAAATAGTTCTTGACAGCTGCAGAACTTTCTCTGAAAGATGAATCAGTGGGAATAAATCGAACGTACTGACATATTTGCGTCCTTTTCTTTATGAATTATTCATCTGTTTGGTGAAGAAATGATAGGAAGAAAAAGAAAAACTTGTTCTTATCGAAACCTGTATGGCTTCATTTTCTCTCATCTATTCGTCTACATACAATTACACTTCAGTCGTTTTCGACTCACTTGAGGGTGTGGGGTGTGGATCTGGTTTTCATTCACAATCACACCCACACCCTGATTGAATGCGAGATGTACTATAGAATCAGAAATAGAATGGGCTTTGTTCTGTTCGCAAGAAGAGATAAATTAAGTATGAACGCGACGTTGCATTGTGAGAAAAAATGACAATAAGCAGTTTTCTTTAAGCATTTGGAAAGATTGGTCAGTGCTTATATTTCAACCATTGCATCTCTCTCCACAAAGACTGTCATCAATATCTGCACGCATTCGGGATGGAGGGCTATCGTACAATGATATCTTTGCATCGGGTGAAATGATACTTTGACGAAAGACTTTCTATTTACAAAAGATACGAAGCCCACATACAGATGATATAGTCAGATTATTCACCTAGAAGATTCAAGAAAGATAACGCTTTTATATCGATAGAAGATGCATTTTAACGAGCCACTTTTTTCTTCTCTTTCTATTTGATTGTGCGAATTCGCTATTGTACAAAAACAAGCTTGATAGTTTTTTCATGTTCACTCTTGTCATTGACCTCTCTCTACGTTGATGAAAAATGTGTTTGTGTTCGGTACATATTTATTGATGAATTATATCGAAAAAAAAGTTCTTACTGCAGAGCAACAAAATCATAGTAGAATTCGTAAGGCACTATGCTAATGTAGAGAAAAAAAATCAAGCTCGATTTGGTAAAAAGAAACCAATCGAAGTCATGCATGTGAACCAATATAGATGGATTTAGGACGGCTAAAACAAGAAGACACATATTTAGTTGTTTTGTAAAAGAGAAAAAAAACGAAAATGTTGCTTACTCTAAAATTCATGACGACATGAATTTGACCATGGGACGACAAACCGAGCATTGACGGTAGTTTGACCCATTCGTCAAATTTACCATCGTCGAAGACATGTTTCAATTTAACTTTGCAATCACCTATTGAATCTTTGCCAACAACATCAGCATCGTA
>CAJNOL010002767.1:16983-31939 GCA_905250125.1 Rotaria sordida | reverse complement strand
TTTTTTTTTTTTGGACATTCAGTTACAAAGCATTTTCAACGGTGATTTAGAATAAGTATTTTTGACTTTCCCGGAAAAGATTTCAATTGATGAAAAATGAAGCAACATTTTTCCAGGAATTTTTGAATCAACTATTATATTTATTCAATGATCATATTGTAATGAAATGGAGAAAAATAGATCTCTAATTTTTATTTTTACGAAATGTTTTAAATTTCTTTTCAATAGACAATGTTATTATTATAACTCTTTTTTTGCTTAAACTCTTTTTGAAAAAGAAAGAAATAGTTTTGCCTTCGTTCATTGACAAAAAAAAAATCATGTACAAAACAAATAAACAATCAAATTTCTGTTTCTCATGCAAAACTATTTAGATTTCTCTTTAGAGAAATTCAATGAAACATACAATAAAAATAAAATAAACTTATATTTGATTGTACATCATATTATATTAACTTTAACTTTGTTAACAATTAAAGAAAAAAAAAATAAAAGTAAAAAACAAAGGTTTATTTGAGAAAAATGATATTCTCGACAAAATATCCAATTAAAATATTTTAATTAAAATTTATAAAAAAAAAAAAAAAAAATATGTTTTATATTTAATTTCTTTATTTTATTTTCTTTAGGTCTTGTTAAATATTTTTTTGGTACATATAAAATAAAATATCATGTACATGGACTTGATCATGAATCTGTTGAAATTGATTTTACACCACCATATAAACGTATTTCATTGCTTAATGCTTTAGAAGAAGCTCTTGGTAAAGAAGATAAATTTCCATTAGCCAGTGAACTTACTACAGATATTAATAGTAAAAAGATTAGGAAAAAAATAAGAAACCTATGTCTACTAAAATACTTTTTTATTTCTTTTTATAGAAGCAAACAAATTCTTTGATAATCTTTGTAAAAAACATCATGTCGAATGTACTCATCCAAGAACAACAGATAGATTAATTGATAAAGTAATTATAATATAGAAAGAAAAAAAAACATCAATAAATTTTTTTTTTACTGCAGATATTAATCTAACGGTAAAATATTTACTAGTGAACAATTTTTTGTAGTCCCTTTTGCTAAATAGAACCTATTGAATTTGAACATGTTTTATTTTTTTTCTTCATCTCTTTCTCTGTTCTGTCACCTATTTCATATGCACTATGAGTACGTACATTTTGTGTATAATTTGACTGTTATACGTGTAAAGTAAAGAACAATATCATGATATGAGTTCACTTTGTCAAGAAAAAACAAATTGGCTAGAAAAATATAATATATCACTCAATTCTATTTCAAATATTTTAAAACATAAAACATATCAGAATAAAAGTGTTAGACGAAAAATAGAAGGTATGAATGTGCAAAAACTAGACGATTAAGTATATGAATGATTTATATAGAAAGACACAAAGAAAACATAGTTCAAAAACAAAAAGATAAACAATATAAGAGAATTCTTTTTTAAAAATAATAAAATATTGTTTTGTACTTGAAAAATCTTTCAATTTAAATCCTTCAGATGACAATAGATGAACAAGAGAATAAATAACAAAGTCTTTATTTATGATTAATATTGAAGTAGATTTTCTGGAATCTATTCTTCATTTCACAACAAATTATGTTTCAACTCTCTAAAGTGAACGCCTTCATATAGTGAACACTTTTGAATAGTTCCGAATCATGTTCACAATAGAGAGATTTCACTGTATAAGTATTTTTTTGTCAAAACCTTCTCCAATTCAATAGAAAAAGTAAAACAGACAAATATAAAAGAAATCTGTGATATCAATACGATCCCTTAAACTCGAAACATCAGTAGCGGATACAACTCCATATCAAACTACATGCTGAACTTATTCTCTTTCTCGTAGAGAAGAGTCAAGCAAATATAAATTGTCTGCTTGCTTCCTTGCTTGCTTATGTGTCCACACGTCACTGATTGATCGAAGTATACTGTGAATACAATAGGGATTATTTTCCATAAAACTTGACCAAAGGTAGTCGAGAGTGGGAATCCGAATCCGAGGTCAGTTTTAATTAATTATTAATTGATTATTAATTATTAATATTTCCTATAAAACTCGACCAAGGATAGTCGAGAGTGGGAATCCAAATCCGAGGTCAGTCTTAATTAATTAATTATTAACCAATAATTAACTGATTAATAATTATTAATTTTTTTCAAAAACAATTGACCAAAGATAATCGAGGGTGGGGAATCCAAATCCGAGATCGGTTTTAATTATTAACGTATTATTACTTAATTATTAATTATTTATATTTTTGACAAAATTTGACCGAAGGCGATCGAGGGTGGAGAACCCAAATCTGAGATCTGTTTTAATTATTAATCATTAATATTTTTTACAACACTTGAAAAGGAGAAATTGAGGGTTAGGAACCTGAATCCGAAGTCTGTTTTGATTTTTTTCTAAGTACTACTATTATTAGTGTCTTTTCTGGAAAACTCGATCAAAGATTTTTGAAATGAAATGCGAGAATTTATGATGAATTTGTTTTAATAAGCTAGCAATATCAATCGATTGAATGAATCATTATAAACATATGAAAAATGATTCATCATGTTTTAATCTTTTAACTCAAAGAAAAACATCTTTAATAGCGAATGTTTATTAAAATGATGTTATCATTTATTCGTAAACGACTTCCGTACAAAGATCGAAGTAATGAACATCTTCAAAATGCTAAATCAAATCATATTCAACATGAACATCAGGTATTTGAAGAAAAGTAAATTTATTCAATTTAGTTTTTATTTTAAAAGGATGATAATAATATGAAAAGAACACAATCTACAAATGAATTAAATTTGAATAATAATGATAATAAAAAAAAGAAGAAAAAGAAAAATAAAGAAATGTCTTCATCAACTCTTGATGGACTTGCTCTTGTTTCAAATACTTCACCAACTACTAATCGAATAAATAAATCTTATTCAGATATTGATTATTTTCCATTGATGCCTGAGGCTTTATTTCAATCTAATAACCATGACAAAATATCTAAAGAACGTGGTAAAAAACCATTTGATTAATTGTTTTTTCTTCTATTTAATATTTTTCCATTTGAAAGATTCATTATCTGATTCTTATTTAAATCCATCGGAAAATGTGCACACAACAAGTGATATTAATTATGTACAAACAACAGTAATCAAACCGCGAGTATTTGAAATTCCAGTGATCGATTGTCGTAAAGAGCAACGAATACCGAATTATAAAGATGTTGATCATCAACGAACTCAAGCTATTAGACAAGTTACTCAACAACGAACACAATAAAGGTTATTTTATTTGTTCGTCATATATAAAACAATATTTTTTTCTTTAGATTAATCAAATGAATTTTCTACATTTAATACAACAATTTCATTCCATGATATTATTTTTTTTCATAACTGAGTTTTCGTTTATTAATCGTATGCATTTTGCTACTATTATATATTTTATTTCTAAATATAAATAAAATTTATTTATCCATTCAAAACAATCATTATTAAATGCAACTCCTTTCTAGAGTTATATTCTACGTCATACAATGTACTCTGTTCGAAATCTTTTCGATGGTTTTCAAAAAACGATCGATGAAGTAACAGAAACATTAAATAAATATATCCTATTTTTCCTCTTTTCTAAAGACCATCGAATTATCATATAAACAAATTTCATTGAACCAAGATATCGGTGCACTTCAACAACAAATGGCTGAAAATATTGGTACGCCTCCATTGGCAATGTTAAAACAACTGGAAATTTACTGCAAACAAAAAGAAATCGAGTTAGTTAAGCAAAAACTTAAATTGCTTAAATTTAAACGGGACTTGGGTTTTAAATTTTGATTTGATATAACAAGGTTCATTTTACTTTTATTTTTATTTGATCATTATTAACGTTTCAAAAAACATTATTGATTCTTTTTCTTTTACTTTTATTAATACACAAAGTATAACGGTTCAGGGATCGCAGCGAGGTTGTGTAAAAAAAGAAAAAGTTTGAAAAGGTTTTTTCAAAGAAAAAGAAGGATTTTGTTAAAAAAAGGAGGAAAAAAAGGAATTATCCAAAGAAGAAATTTCCATTGAAGCACTGCTTATGAAAATAGCAAACTGTAAAAAAAACGTCAAGTAATAAGAGATGGTATTAGAGCTCGAACAAAAAAATTATTTCGAACTCATGAATTGGTCACTCTGCAAGAGCTAAAATCGATTAGATAATACGTGAGAAGAGAAGAGAAAAGAATACTAAAAGATGACCCGTTGCATTTCGATTATTGCGAACAAATATATTTTGTCATATCAATTACTTTAATTATTCTTGATAATTTTTCTTAGATCAAATTCGAGCTTCACGTTGCTGGTATCACACATATTTGTGAATGATAAACTGCATGTGAATAGGGTATGAGACATAAAGATGGGCCAAGATCAATCATGAAAATGTAGGTTCCTAATAGCAATCGCTTTTCATCGAAAACTGAATTTCTGGCACTAGAAAATCCGACTCTTCTTTTATTTACCTAAACAAAAACTTCCTGAAATTTTCGAAAGTATATCCTTCACGTTTCAAAATTTTCTAACTTTATTTTCATATTACAGTAAACCTCGTCTTTCTTTTCAAAGACTGTCGATGGGATTCGAGCTTTTCTAAAACGGGTTTGTAGAAGAGAAAAAACTGGAGAATTTAAGGGACTATAGTAGTGACGAAAAGTTTAGCAACAACGTATTTTGGATTTTTTGCTGTAATGTTAAACATCTAGCTTAGATCCAAATGGTGACTTTAACAGTTAATGGAGTGTTCTTTCAAAAGCACTCTATACCAAGATTTCATAGGTAACCATCAACGCTTCAAGAAAAGGAGGAAAAAAAGAGGAAAGGACCGCTACAGGGCCTGATAACGGCCGCAAGAGATAAGCTATTCTTATTCGATGTATTTCAAGATATGTATTATACAAAAAAAAATGGTTAAGTATGACATCTCTAGAGCACAAACAAACTTTTATCCCACAAGTGTTTTAAAGAAAAACAAAACAATAATTGTATATCAATTGAGCAATATCAATCAACGAAATAAAAGTGAATTTATGACATAGATAAAACCTGTTGCCGACTAATATCAATGTAATATAACCAAATTAAGTACAATCAATTTTAATATTGTTCTGTGCCTAAAAGTCATAATATTCACTAGAAAAGTACATCAGTTAACTGAATATGAAATTATTTATTTTGTTTTAATTGTCTATAGAACGTATATACAAAAAATAAAGCGCCCATTCAAACTAACGAAGGGCGATACATCCAATATGTTACACAGGAAACTCATATTTAAACTAAGCTCCAATTCTGCATGCTATTAATCGACGTCCTTCGCGTTCAATATCTTCTAAATTTTGATCAAAAAACCATTCCTATAAACGAAAAAAATCTCAATATCGATTAAACATATAGAAAGTATACTAACTATCAAATCCATAAAAAAATCAAAATCATTAATATTCCATTGTTTAACAATTTGATAAATTTGTTTTTGTCCAGGATTTTTGTTCATTTTGTAATCTAGTTTTGGAAATTGCATATTGAGAAGCATAAAAAATAGAACATGTATACTTACATTCACGTAAATATTGACGTTGGTCATTCGTTAGTTTTTCTTCGAATATTGCGATTCCTATATAAGCAGTCATGTTATGATTGTTGTCTCAAAAGAAATATTATTTGGAATGGATTTAAATTTCAAATCTAATTCAAGTCTCCATAGAATTTAGATTTAATATTGACAGTTCACATTAGTTCATCTATGGATACGAAAAAAATCAAGATTTCGATTTCTTTCGAATCATCTGTAAAGCAGTTACTTGATCAGTTGAAAAAAACGATTTACTGCTTTCTTATTTAGAGATCACTGTTTCTCCTTTCTCAGTCTTAAATAATCTATTAAAAATGAAACAGTCAAGTTATTTAAGCTTACTTATTGAGAAATAGTATAGAAAATCATTAATGTACTCCAAGAAAAAAAATCTCATATCATAGAAGCGATCTTTTTCCATGTGAAAGTCATTTGATGTAGAAAATGGCTCACTTAAAAGATTAAATTCATGGAAAGTCGATCTTACTATGTAAAGCAAAATACTGTCGAGATGTGTATTTATTCATTTATTGTTTACAACATCGTATTTTTCAAGTTAGAAATAGCATCATCATTTGTATAACAAAAACAACTAATTGTTATAATTTGTCTCATAAATATTCTCGAACCTAGTTGATTTTTCAATTAATATACATAAACAACCTCTAATAGATACATAAATTAATAGGCGTGTTTAGCTCATATATCGCGGAATTAAAGTTTATGAGTTGCTTCGAAACGTTGAAGTAAAGCTCCTGTATAGATTATGATGTATATTTCTCTTTACATTTTCATACGATTTTGATATAACGAGATGGTAATTTATGGACAACATGAATTTCTAATGAATTCGATCGTGAGCAGAAATGATTCTACCTATTTTTGTTCTCACAAATGCACTGATATTACTAAAATATGACATGAAAGGAAAAAGATAAGCGTAATCACTATTGTCATTAACTTAGTAATATGAGAAATCATTTTTTTTTGTGTTTCTCATAACTTACTTTCAGCACGATCATATACGTAATAGCGATCGACAGTAGGATAAGCCATAATAAAAAAACACTTTGTGCAGCTATATTAAAGATATAGCAGTTACTTATTAATTTTTGGTTTTGCTTTCAATAAATAATCCTTCAATCAATTTATATATGTTCTCATGTGTATTGTAAGACATAAATCATCAAGAAGCGAACATATCGAGCTTTGTTTCATGAATACACGCAACAGACGAACATATTATTTGTTATATATGAACATTTGATTGACAATAAAATGACCTGTATAGTTCATGAAGGAGAGAAAGAGCGTCTATACGTACATGAATAAAGAAAATCCGTTGAGCTTATATATTTGATGTGTACTGTGTTTGTTTTTGTGAAGGGTTTCTTTTGAAGAAATTTAGATTTTTATATTTATTAAAGAAAAAACAAACAAATCTAATTAATAAAACGTATAGAACCATATATTGTAAAGAAAACAATTCCACTGTTATTATATAAAACGCTTCAGACAACGAATTGAGAATTACGTTTTTGAGTGTGATCAAATAAATCAAACTTATCAAAATGTGTATACTAAATTTCACATGAATATCATCAATTATCAATACAACTTTTGATACATCTATTTTTTAATCGATATAAGATTTGAAACAAAAATGACATATTAAAATAGATAACATATATGAAAATATTGCACAGTCAAACACACGGTATGAACGAATATATTGGATAACACATAAAAATAAATGTTATAGTTTGGTCATTTTAAAACAGAAGAAATATATTATGGTTTAGACGCAAAAAAAGTAAAAGACGGGTAGCTGATATTATACATAATATTTATTCATCATCAGATACAGCTGTTTTCAAAAAAACTTGGACGAAATATTTCTTTTATCTTAAGATCTTTTTTCTATCATTCCAAGCAACTATAGCCGTTATTTTTTTAGGGTTGACTCTTCGACAGTTGTACTAAATAGTGCCCATAGAAAATTGTCGCTTCTCTTAGTTTTAATATATATTCCTATGATTACATTATCTTCTTCACCTTCATTTCTATTACATGATCTTAATAATTTAATCTTTTCAAATAAAGAGAGAAAAAAAGATATTTATTATGTTTTTTGAATTCCTTCTTTTTTTTTTTGAAGATTTATCAAATCTCGACAAATGAAAAAATGCTTTGAAAATAGCACAAGTGATTCAAGTAATTCGAATATTGAATTATTTTATTACCGTTTTCGAACCATTACAACAATACTCATAGTCATCATTTTTGTTTTTGAGCAGAAGATAATTCCCTATAGTTGATATTTCAGTTTTCACAGAAGAAGAGAGTTTCAAAGTTATAAATTTGAAGAATATATTTGATCATGTCTCTTCTAAAGGAATTTATTTGTTTTTTTTTCTTTTTTAAGAGAATGATAAAGGATCATTAATAACATCAAATACAGACAAAGTTTTAAAAAATTAATCATACACAATTCAGTGCTTTTGAAAATAATCCATCAATGATGAAATTATTCGAATTAATACGTTCGACCATATCAAATACATAAAATTTATTAAATTCATCAGAAAATGATCGTTTTGGACAATTATTTTAAATCAACATTTCAGTTACACAAGAGATAACTTCTTTTAAATAGTGAATATTTATTGTAAAGAATATTTCAATTATTAATTTTTTTTTTTTATTCATTGGTTAAACTAAAACCTTTTGGATATTGTATTAGGTCTGAAACTTGTCTATGGATAAAACTTTAGATGAAAATCTTTTATTAACTCCGACTGAAGTATTCACTAGTCAAAGAAACATTTGAATTAGTAGCCTTAATAATTATTTCAATACAATGTAGTATTTATGCGCAAATTTTTTGATCGCTAGTAAATTTATCGATAAAAATCTTGAACAAAAACTGTTCGAATTCTTCTGAAAAGTCATATTTTTTATAAATTTATTTATGGACTCATATCAAAGATGTGTTCTTTCTTAACTACTGTTTCCTCGTACATTGAGATAAGCTCAGTGAATGATAAAGTTAATTTCGTCAACTATTGTCTTTTTAAGAAGATTCATGGTTCCACAGACTACGTATGCCTTTTTCTTTTGATATCAAATATGATTGTTGTAGCTCTTTTCAAGGAACCATTGTCTTTGGGTGTGGGGTGTGGGTGTGGGTGTGGGGTGTGGATGTGGGTGTGGGGTGTGGGTGTGGGTGTGGGTGGGTGTGGGTGTGGGTGGGGTGTGGGTGTGGGTGTGGGTGTGGGTGTGGGTGGGGTGTGTGTGTGTGTGGGTGTGGGTGTGAGAGTAAGACCCACACCCCTACACCCACCCCACACCGCCACATCCACCCCTACACCCACACCCACACCCACACCCCTACACCCACACCCTATCACTACTGTAAATGCTAAAGCCATCATGATAAATGAAAATAATGTCATATTAAATTGTGGAACAACAATATGATATGCAGTTAAAATAATAACTGATGGTACATCATTGTCAATTGATTTGAGTAGAACGGTACCAGTCCCTGTTACTACTTCATGAATATTAAGAAGTAAATATTCCATTTTATATTCATGATGAACTTTAATAATACAGCGAGACATCGGATTGGTTTTGTTCAAGTCATTGCATGTTCCAATAATCCTATATGATTTATTAAATTTCTCAACAAAATATCGATATAAAACAGGATCTTTTGTTAAATGTTCATAGTCATTATTTGTATCATAATGATTAATTAATAAGACAAGAAAAACGAGTAAATACGAAATGATATGCATTATCTAGAAAGATTGAAATGGCGAGAATAGAACAATCGAATCGAATGATTGGTATAATCCATTTATTGTTTTCTAACCAAAACGAATAAAAATACGTACCAAATATTCAACAAAGAATATGAATAAGAGTAAGTACTAAATATCCAACAAGAATATGAATAAGTACTAAATATCTAAAAAGAATATGAATAAATACTAGATATCCAAAACGAATAAAAACACGTATCAAATATTCAACAAGAATATGAATAAGAATAAGTACTAAATATTCAAATATCCAATAAAAAAAATAAGTACTAAATATCTAAAAAAATTAAGAATACGTACTAAATATTCAACAAGAATAACTGAAGAAGTACTAAATATCGAACAAAAATACGAACAAGTACTAAATATCCATATATTCAAGAAGAATAAATGAAGAAAATGTGAATAAAAAGTAAAATGCGAAATCTGAAAAGAGAAATAAAAATTTCAAATACGAATTCGATAACACTAAAAAAAAATTCTTCTTAGCTCCATCTACGACTACGACTAAAACATATAAATAACAGGAAAATGAACAACTTTTATATAATAGCGTAACAAATAGCAAAGTGCTTTTTTATTTTACAAAATACCATCAAGATACTTTGTTTTTTTCAGTGAAGTACCAAACACAGTACTTTTTCAAAATCGTAAGTACCTTGAGTACTTTGTTTCTGCTTGAGGTAGTTAATATTAAAAACACTGTTTCCAACTAAGACAAAGAACAAAAGAACTCAGATGCAATGGATCTGTATGGTTAGTTGTTCAAACTAATCAGAAAAAATTATTTAGATTCAAGAATATACCAACAAAAACGTTTTTCAGTGAATCTTTCATAAAAATATTGATTATATAAAAATCGTTTCGTTAAGCAGATTTTCTAGACTATATGAAGAGGGTGCCACATTCTTGTATCTTTTGACTGTAGATTATGCACTCAAAATTCACCGTAATTCATGGTGAATTGATATATGGTCCAGATGACTTGATAACTATTACCATTCTGTATCAATAGAATAAAAATTGAATCTCATTCTTTATGACTCTGTTTCATATATTGAAAGATAAATATATTATCGTACTGTAAGTTTGCAAAAACAAATAAAGTCCAACCATGGTATACGTGCAGTTTAGATGATGAAGTCATTAAAGAAAAAACAAAAATTAAATTAACAACCATCAAAACATTCAAATATTATAGTAGAACATATAGTTTACAATATTTATTATTAAAACCTGATAACTTTCCCTCGTATTAAAAGGCCCGGGGCCTTCTATAGTGAGTGTGTTCGAGATCCCCTATATACGTAAGATTATGGATCCATCTCTGGATGTAAGTTCTATTCATCACACAATAATGAGCGTCTGATCAAGTGTACTCTATCTTCGAAAATGTCATGTTCTTTGCTTGTTTTTCAAGTTCGTTTCGTATCTGTACTTTTCGATCATGTTTTCTCTCAAGTGTGTCTGTAGTTAATGGCTATTATATTTCAGTTCGAGCTTGAAATTTATATTTCTTTATGTTTGGAGTACATTCTAAATGGAAGCAGATCATTCAAGTATCAAAAATGTTTTACCACGGAGTTCTAGACATGCCATCATCTGTTATAGTTGGAACGCTTCAACATATTAGAAAGAAGTATTGCAAAGGAAAAAAGCTTAGAATAGTTTCAGTTAATTTTGCATTGATAACAGATTACTTCTAAGAGATAAAGTAATGCCGATGACTTAATGTAGACATCGGATTCATATCAGTCTTGCACGTTTTTAATTCTTCAAATGACAATTAATAAAAACTAAATGTATGTCACCATTAGAAGGGGAAAGAAAAGAAAGTTTAGCCATAAAAATAGATAATGGATCACCCTATGACTGAAGAAAATCAAATGATTGAAATACGATGAGGTACTTCTTCATTCATACATAAAGTTCATTACAGAATATTTTATGAAGGTTCTCAATAAATGAACGAATAGGTGTAGAAAAATATGATCTATAACTCTTTTTGCTTTTGAAAATTTTGAAAGCAGTAGAATTATTAGCATATCTGGCTATATTGCAAAATGAATTTATGTATAATAAAAGCGAAGCATTAGAACGCCATGCGTAGAATCGCACTAGAAAACAATTAAATTTATTAGAACTTCAAAGTAATAACCACAATTTGCGAAGTAGAATCATAGTCTAAATATAAGGCCCGGGCCTTCTATTAGGGCGATCATTCAGACCTTTTAAGGAGCCTTCTAATTATGGGGGCCCTTGTAATACGGGGGGGGGGGGGGGGGTCACTGTCACTTCACAATGGACTAAATCGTATAAAACAATCGATTTACTTAAGGCCCCACCCCCACCCTAATTTCTATTTTAGCTTCTGATCATTCAATCTTGCTGAAATTTTCAGAGGAGTTGTATCTCATGCTAGGTATCTCACAGTAAAAATTTCAGTTCAAAGTATTAAGTCTACCAAGTTTTACTTGAAGATTACCGGTCAAAATGGAGGGGCCCGGGTTTCCCAAATCCTACTGCCATCTCAAACGCTAGAAAGCTCGGGCTCGTTTTAAAATATACCAACGACCTAGCACTACAACTTAACAGAGCCCAAATTTTAATTTTTGTTTTTAATTTTTTTTTGTTGAAGTTTATCTTATAGTGTACGGTAATGATAGGGCATGTACTGTGATACATTTTAATGTCATGAGACATTAAACATAAAATCTGAACTTTCGGCTCTGTTAAGTTGGAGAGCTAATCAATCCCTTCATTTTGAAACCAACCCGACCTCTGTAGCGCTTAAAATGGCGAAGAGATTTGGGAAATACGAAAGTGTTAGCCATCACTGTGAAAAATCAGTAGTTTTTGAAAAAATGTTATTTTCTAAATTAGGGGATTTCCGAAAAGCCGATATTTCGTCGTAAAAACTCATCATAGAACCAATAAACTATAGTGCGTTCGATAACAGACACTTTGTTCTATCTAATGCGCTATAAATCAAAAAATCGAAAAATTTGACGAAAATTGACATTTTAGGGTGGGGGTGGGGCCTTAAAAAACATCAACCAAACGTGAGTAAATAGTACTAATTTATTCAATAATTAAAGAATTATTTTCTTTTATTTGTAGTTCAAAATGACTTTAATTAATGGACCACATCACCTTCCCAGGTCGAAGACGTACGGCCGGATCCAGTGAACTTCCAGCGCATTTCCGTGTAGCCCGCCGGAATGCGCGGGAAATCCACCGGCACATGAAAGCAGTATTCCGACCGGAACTTACACGGATTTTTTCCGTGACTTTCCTGCCATATCCAGCCGGAAACGGTGTGGAAAGCTGCCGGAGAAGTCCGACAAATTCCGGCTCGGAAACGGTTTGCTGGAAAATGCCGGATACGACTATCGTCCGTCGGGTTACTGCAAGGGGCAAAAAGCAGATTTTAAGATTGTGAAAGATTTTGAGTGATTTTAAAAGATTTTAAAAGATTTCAAAAGATTTTGAATGCCAAAATCTGCTTTTTCTGCCTTTGGTTATTGGCTCAGGATCCAGTATGCAAACTCAGATCAAAGATGTACCACAGAAAACGGATAGATCTTATGGATATTCACCGGATTTTAGAAGTAGGAACACTACACCAATTCCAGTTGCCTAGTTGGGCACTTACCATCAGAGATATTGCCAAAGTATATGTTTTCTGGATGATTTTTAATCATTATGAAAAATCGATTTTTGATTTCTCGTTAGGTCAACGTGCTATGTGTAAGAATACAGAACATGTCGTGCCCTTAGCACTTCGCGTCAGAATTGTTAGAAAGAACATGATTTTTTTTGGATGATGTTTAATCATTATGAGAAATCGATTTTTCGAGATTTCTCGCTAGGTGAACGTGCTTTGTGTCAGGACACAGAACACGTCGCGCCCGTCGTACCTAGCATCAGAATTGTCACAAAGTATATGATTTTTATGAGATTTTTCATCTCTATGAAAAACCGATTTTAAGGGAGTTCTCGTTAGGTCAACGTGGTATGTGTAAGGACACAGAACACGTCAACTGCTCCGTACTTAACATCCAAATAACTGCAAAGTATATTCTTTTTAATCCATTTCAAAATAATCACTAGGTGACTTTAGGAAAACTCGTACTCGTCACAAAATGTTAACAATAAAGACTTTGGAGACTGCCCACACAAGAGAATGCCCCTCACCTTCATGACTCAAAAACCACAATGAAATCCTTAAAATTCCTTTACCGAATTTGCTTCAGGTGAATCGCACTAAATCCTATAACGTGTAATAGTGTCAAAAATACTGAGAAAAGGCTTGAGAAAAACCCTTTACTCGATCAACCCTCATGTAAGTCGATTTAAAAGCCTGCAAAATCCAATGGTCTCAAAATCCTGAGAAAAGGCTTCGAAAATATCCATTACTCGATCGACCTTCAAGCAAGTCGAGTTAAAATCTTGTAAAATGAAATTGATTTAGAATCCTTAAAACAATCTTAAAAGCTGTTAGCGCAATCCCTGTTGGATGGATATGCGATGCATGATCGAGCTGTTTACTTATATTGTAAACGAGAAAATATTATGGTTTCTGTCACGGTCTGTGATGTGCCGTTGCTCAGATGTTTGTCATGTCTGTGATAAACCATTGTTATCGCTGTCTGTTACGTTTGTGATGTTTCCATCGTTACGTCTGTAACTGTCTGTGTGTCGAGAGAGGGGGGGGTGCAAATTTCTACCCCCATATACTTCAACGCTCCTTTTAGAACGTGTTTCATAAAAATATCCATATGACTATCTCTCAAACAAACTAGAGTCAACATAATGTCTAATACTTAAGAGAGCATCCATGAGACCATCGAGCATCGTGCTAGATATCGAAGCACTCGTCAAAATTTAGTTTTTCGATTTGATATTCTCATCTTGTTCAGCATCATCTAAAACCTCTAAATCCAAATTTTTAGAGCATTTCGTTGAGCTGGTGAAAAGTTAGCTCAATTTTACTGTCGAGCACTCACGATGATATTTGAAAAATATCATCAAAAATTGTTGATATAAAGTTGAGATTTTTTCGATGACATTAAGTTAATGAAATTTTTCGTGTAATATACCAAAAGATAGAGCATTGAAAGCTGAACAAAATTACCTATTTACAAATTATATTTTAATGTGCTGATCGAGAGTTATTTCTCAAATACTGTCTAAGATTGACAATTTTTTGAGTAAAAAATCTGTCAACTATCTTCAGTATATCATCTGCTATTCAGTCAATTCAAAAGATCCCATGTTGAATTTCACATATGTTGTACAGTTTTTTCTCCTCTACAAAATGACTAAAAAAACGTTTAAAAAAATTATGTATTGAGGCGAAAAATGGCTCACAATGTTGACCAACTGTACACCATTTTTAAGAAAAAATTATTATGAATATTTTTTTCTAATTAAAAGTAGAAGTTTGAGTTGATTATGAATTATCTAGAGTATTTTTCA
>CAJNOL010002766.1:7704-17901 GCA_905250125.1 Rotaria sordida | reverse complement strand
TGCTTGTACCATCAATTGCTCAACAATATAAAGGTGCAGGTGATCAAGAATTTCTTTCAGACAATATTTGGAAAAACGTTAGAAGACATTCATTAATCTTTGATAGTTATAGCTGTGAAATGTTTGGTGGTCAGCCATTTCTTTCTCAACGTCCAGTAGGTGATAATTGTTTTCTTGGATGTATAAGACCATGTTGTATCAATATAACCTCTCATGGATCTCAGTATCAAAAGTATGTTTGTCCACCAGCTTGTCGACCAAAAGATCATCAAGATTGGATTTATTGTTAAAAGTTTGTTTTATTATGACGGTTTTGTTTTTAAAATTTTACCAGTAAAGAGTGAATCAATTGGATGTCAAATGAAGATTAGAAAGAAATATATTTACAGGAAGTTGATATTTTTTATGATAAGAAAAAGATGATGTCATTTATGTGTTAATGAAATAAGAAGTGAAGTGTTCATGTAAATAAAACGTTGATGTTTAGTGACTAAATATTATCGAGTTGTGTACTGATTCTTATTAGACTATCAAAAATATGTAATTGCTTTGAATAAACGCTAAGTTAAGGGTATTGTTTACTGATGAGAAATATTGTTTGCATCTTTATTTAGATAAATATTTATTATTTTCTATAACAAACGATTATACAAGTAAGTAAATCTGATACCTATTTATTATCATGTCTGATAAAAACCTCATTATTTGACTTTTGCTTTTTTTCTTTTTCTGAAAATACAACTAATAAAAGTTTTTCACTGTAATTCTATGTTGATATTCAGTATCATAATTGAGTTGTATTCTTCTACTCGTGAAGCAGAAAAACATTAAATTAAACGGAAACCAGAATTAGTCAAGGTCCAAGGAATTCAAAAGCATAGTGAAAAAATACATTTCGTTGAATTTTGTATGATTCAATGGAGGTCACAAAACTGATTCCAAGTATGATCTTGTTTTGGTTGATAAATCTTCAAAATACAAAATATATCTGATATCCCAGTAAAAAATACCCCACTTAAAGAAGTCTCGAATTTTTCGTCATCTTTCCCTTCTATTTATTATTCAGACTATTTTATTTTGATTCAGTCTCAAAATCGGGGTATAACGATATGTATCAGAGTGAGTTTTAATTATTATTCCTTCATTCAACAAGCTCAACAGAAATTACCTTAACTTCGGCGGATTTGTAGATATTCCAAAACTGTCTCTTTTTCTTTTCAAAGAACTTTTCTCAAATGTGACACATCATTCGAACTTCCAATAGACAGAAAATAAAATTATGAATCGTTTTTTTTGCGGAAAACATGCAACGTTCAATGAGCAAAACTAGTTCTTTGTTTTTCTATGACCAAGTTATACAAAAATGGGCTCGCATTCAGCAATTTTGATCACCATAAGTTTATTCAATGACGAAATATATATGATATTCGGAATCAGCATGGACAACTAAATGAAGCTGTACATGGTGTTCTAGAAAATATGTTTCGTGATAAAGACATCTGTGCTCTCTCTCTCTCTCTCAGTCCATTTCTTCAATAATTTCCTTCGTAGTCCCCTCGTGACTTAGTTTCTACAAAAAATGTTTTCAGAACAACATATATCAATACACTCAATTCTTTACGTCGATTCTGAATATTATATATATTTAGTCATTGAATAAAATTATGGTAATCGAAATTGCTGAATACGAGCCCATTGTCGTATGATATCGCTATAGAAAGAGAAAGAATCGACTTTTTTCATTAAACATTGCAGATTTTCCGAAAAATGCTTCATGAGTTTATTCGCAGTTTATTGCCGGTTCGAATGATGTGTCACATTTAAAAAAAGCTCTTTGGACAAAACAAAGATAGGTTTGGAAGATCTATAAGTCAGCCTGAGTTAAAGCGGTTTCTGTCGAGCTTATTGAGCGAGAGAACATCAAGTAAACACACTCGTATATATGCCCGTATACTCCGTTTTGGAGGCTGAATTAGAATACAATAGTCTGAATAATACATAAGAAGAGAAAATGAGCGAAACTTACAAATTTCTTTAAAGCGAAATAGTTTTTACATTCCAAAAAACAAAAATTCATGTCTATGGTTCATTGTGAGTTACTTCAATCAGATAACATAGTCGATATCTTATAGTATTTGACTATCAATCTAAATGAATTTGATATCTTACAGAACTTTCTATCAAATCCTTATTTTCTTCTCTATAAAAAAAAAATGATCTATCTATATTTCATATTATTATTTATCTGAAATAATAAAACATACAAGAAAAAAACTAAAACTAACGAAGGGTTCATAAAGAATAGGACACTTTTCTTTTCTTTTCGTAAGTAGTGAAGACATAGTTCAGAGACTTCATTCTTTGCTCAACAAAGTCAATAAACTTATAAATTAAGATAATCCCTTCATTTACAAAAAATACATGAAAAGTGAAGACATAAGAAATGTTGTACTGTGATTGCATGAACAAGGATTAGGTAGTCGACAGATTTCAAGACAACTTACTATTGAAACTGAGAAATCAACGGTCTATAGATGGATGAAAATTTTCAAAGAATCAGATGCAATACATTTAGAAATAAATACAAGTTGAAACCGAACAAAAAGATTGAGCCGTCGAGTAAACCACCATCTTCTTCACACGAAAAAGAAACCAATGATAAGACAATTGACCACATTGCATGGTATCTCAAGATCAATTATGCAAAGAAGAATTAAAAATGATCCGAGTTTTAAACTATATGTTAAAACATGTTGCTCCGAAGCTGACGAATGTACAAAAGTGTCAAAGATTCTCGTTTGATATATAGACCAAAAAAAAATGCTACAAAACCTGTATTCAGGAAAATTTTATTTTCTGATGAAAAACAATTTAATATTGATGATGCATAAAGTCGTCAGAATGGCAGAATATGGGTCCTGAATTGTCAGCAAGCTGATTCAAGTGAAGGAATCCATCGGAAAACAAAATTTCTTCATGATTCCATGATATGGTTAGGGCCGTGTTACGATGACGTCAGGCATCCGTCACACACTCAAATATAATGCGAACATCATTTGTGGATTTTTAGCCAACATCACAATGGCCGGCTATAACAGCCGCAGTAACCAATAAAATGGCTTTAATTGATCAAATTCATGCTAGTGTAAAAAGAAATTCGACTTGATGCTGTTCATCGCAGTATTGATTGTTGCACTGAAAAAGTTTATCGTATTTTACAGAACAATTGTGAATATGTTTTCTAAATAGAGTACATGATTTTGTAGAGCGAAATCTTCTCTATCGAATGAACTAAGAATGAAGTCTCTGCAATGTTCGAAACAAGAAAATAAAAGCGTTCGATTCTTTATTGGTCACTTGTTATTATAAAGAAAAAGGACTTTCATCATTAACTGCATCATATAGGATTTCATTACATTTCTAATCATAAGTTAAAAGTTTGATATTCAACAAAAAACAAACTTTCATTAACTAAAAATATAACATTTTTATTTTCTGAAGTAAAATATATTTTCAAGACTTCTGATTACTACTGATTAGAATAATGTTTTTGTTTTTGATATTAATTCTTTTCTCATTAGATTACTGAGTAACAAACTCAATATATATAAATAACTACATAGTTTCAACGTATTTAACATTTTTTGGATTGAACATTGCAAAAAAGAAACAAATGAATACATGGGATTCCAGAGTTTCATCAATTTACTCTCTGTACTAATTTCAGCAAGTAGAATGCATAAATTTCTATTAAGATCAACTTAGTTAGTTCAAATCATATTTAGTGTGTTGTTCAATTGATATAAATCTATAATATTGATTCATTTCCATTTGTCAGTAATCATAAAAAAGTTGATTACTATTATTATTAAATAAAGTTCAGAAAAATAATTTATTAATCACTCATTTAGTTATGGTGAGTTACTTTATATAGATTTTTTTCTTTTGTTTACATGGAAATCTTAATGACAAATTGAGTTACCTACAATTGCGAAATTGTTATGGCAAGAGCTGTGTAGCTTATAGACAACGTGACCCTCTCTGCTAGAACCAAGTTACAAAAATTTGTACAAAACAGATCGTAGGGCATGAGTGTCGTAACCTTGTCAACCTACGACTAATTGTACACATTAGATATTGTCGAAATCCTTTCTAAAGTTATACAGTTAGAAAAATGATAGAAGTAATAATGAACTGACAACCATATTGCATTGGTCACAGAGATATTCGACGAAAACAAATGTTTCGCTAATCTATTCTTTATATTACATATAGCTACTTAAATGTAAATTTAGTTTTCTAATTTTGAGTTTTATCTTATTCTTCAAAAAATAATTCAAATTATTGATATTCAAGATGAACATCCATCTTTAATATCTACAGGATTAGAAATAATATTATTCCAGGGGGATACCACTATAATTTCAAATAGAAGAATTAATGAATTTTATATCAAATGAAAGCTTGTCAAAAATAGGGTTTATTGATACTAAATAGTAAGGGTTATGAAAACTTTTTAATATCGCACTTAAGAAACTTTCAGAAATTTTATACTTTTTTTTGTCGTGATAAAGTAAGGTGCCAGTAATTCAAAAATGGAGTGAAATGTTTTTCTTAGATATTTTTACATGGTTCGATATAGCTCATCGAGCTCTACAAAACTGTATATACGAAAAAATTTTTAAACAGAGTTGTTATGTTCAAATTCACTGAAAACTGTCTAAAGAATGTACCAAAAATCCACATTTTTTACACTTTTTATAAGGAAAAAAAGTAGTCTTTTTTTATACTAAATTCAGCTGTTTTCCATTAGTATCTTTATTTAAGATATTGAAAACATACTCATTCGATGCAGTTTTTCATGCTGCATCGAATGAATATATTTCTAAAAGCCTGAGGAAGTAAAAATAATAAAAAAAAGCCAGTTTTTTTGAAAATTCGAGTGTTTTTCTTCCATATCAAAACTATGACATTTTTTAACGTTTTTAAGATTTTCCAAATAGTTTTTTGAATTTTTTATCACAAAAAAATGAGTCAGAAAATTTTTCGCATAGACAGTTTTGTAGAGCTCGACGAGCTCTATCGAACCATGTAAAAGCATCTAAGGAAAACACTTCACTCCATTTTTGAATTACTGACATCTTACTTTATCACGGCAAAAAAGTATAAAATTTCTGAAAGTTTCTTAAGTTCGATATTAAAAAGTTTTCATAACCTTTACTATTTAGTATCAATAAATCCTATTTTTGACAAGCTTTCATTTGATATAAAACTCATTAAGTCTTCTACTCGAAATTATAGTGGTATCCCCCGGGAATAATATTATTTCCAACCCTGTACAACAAAGTTTAACGTCGTCAATAGGACATCGAAAACAAGAAAGAAAAACGCTATAGTCATGCAAGAATTTTGCAGGAGATGTGTAAGAAGATTGTGATTATAATTCACATAACATTAATGGTTATATTAACATAAAACTTTCTTTTTCAAAAAGTAATACGTTGTTAGAATAGTGGGACAAACATTCTTTAATATTTTGATAGCTTTTTTTTTTATTAACAAAATCCTTGAAAGATATTCATAATTGATATTTGTGAGTTTTGGGGAGGAACGAGTGATGAAATTGTACTATAGCATAAAGAACGAAAATATTCCACTATGAATAATCTGTTCTTTGGAGTTCATGCAAGTTCAGCTACATTGGAACGTGTTTTCAGTTCATCAAGTCGAATTTTGAACGAAAAAAGAAGCCAATCATTGAATTCAGATATTCTGGATGACATTTTCATCATTAGGACTTTTCGAGAAATGTAGTGTTGTTTTCCTTTGCTTTATGATTGAAACAAATTGAATAAAAAACTGATACGAAAGTTTGGATCTTTCTCTAGTGCTAACAGGGTAGAGCAAGTTAAACGTTATGAAGTATAGTCTCAGAGAAAGGCGGGCAGAATACATGAAAAGAATTTAGATGACAGAATCAAGGTGTTAAAATACCAGCAATGAAGGTTACAGGTTGTCACAATGGCGTACACTGCAGCCCTCTAGTTATGACACTTTAGTTTAAATATGTCAACGTATTGATTCTATTTTCTTCAATTTTATTTCATTATATGTTAAAAAGAAAAATGAATATTCTTTCGTAGCTTCGAATTATAATAATCTGGCAAAGTTGAGTTATAACGAATGAATAAATGCATATGACTTTTCACTAAAATTATTAACCTTTTTTAATTAAAAAGAGAAAATATACAGGATTTTATTTATCATTATTTAGTATACTAGTTATTTCAAATGAATCAATAGTTTTGTTTATTTGGTTGAAAATAATCGAATTAGATTGAAAATATTCCATTTTTCACTATGAGATATACAAAATCGAATAATAAAAAAAAACATATTTTCTTTTGTTGATTCATATTTGGCTTAGTCTCAAGATATAAGAATTCATTTTCACGTTGACAATTACCTTTGTTGTTATCAATGTAATAATAACACATTACTTTACAGTATGGTTCATTTTAATATGGAGAAAAAAATATATAGAGATATTTTTCAATAAAATACTTTGAAATTCATCAGTTATCAGAGATAACACTGAATATTTGTATATAATAATAAAAAGTTCGAAATTCGAATTTCGTGAAATGGAAAGACTACAAAACAAAAACACTCTGAATAGTTATTTCTACTACTTTAATATATATTAATTTTAATAATAATATTCGCAATCGTAATGAAAAATTTTCACCAACAAAGCAATAGGTATAATTTTAGTAAAGAAGACATTTTGTTCTTCTTTTCTAACGCATATATATAATCATATTGTACGTTGAAGCATACAAATCAAAGTAAAACTATCTCTATATTTAATAAAATAGATGGTTTTTTGCGTTGATAAGAGTCACACATCATTGCATTTTTCATGCATCACTAATATGCAAAAGAACATCGATAGTAATTGAAATAAAAAAACCATGGTCAACTACTACTGTCGTCATCTATATGGATGCAGATGGTTTTGTTTAACAATCTTTTTTATTGTTGGATTTTTAACATATGCTTTCCATCCTGATATTTTATCATTTCTACCAAGTAAATATACGAAAGTGAATAATATTAAATCTTATGTTCCGGTAATAATAGAACCATCGACTTCTCCAGAAGTTAAACAACTGAATTCAGAAGAAGAAAAACAAAGTTATACTTATGAAAATTTTATTCAATGGAATCGATCATTATGCAGTATTCAATCAGATCATCGTGGACCAAATCAAAAAGTAATTAGTATTTCAGTTTATGGATCATCATCAAATTATACCGATAATGGAATGTTTGCATGGGAAACATCTATATTTTCATTTTTAATACCACTTGCTAATGAAGTTAAATTACTTCTTCCATCATGGATTATTCGTCTCTATATTGATTTTACTGGTAGTACTAAATCTCAAAAGAATTTTCTTTATAATTTTTCAAATATTGATATATGTGATATACACAATATACCTATGTTTGGTTCATCATTAGTTTCATATTTACCAGGAAAGATGTGGCGTTTTTTACCAGTATTTGATCCATTTGTTGATTATTTTCTTTCACGTGACCTTGATTCACCTATTATGAAACGTGAAACTGAAACTATTGATATGTGGTTATCTGATAATGAGAGAAAGTATATCTTTCATATTGCACGTGATAATAAGCAACATAGTGTACCTATATTAGGTGGACTTTGGGGTGCATCTCCTGGACGTGCTCGTCATTATTTATATCATATTTTTCAACCGATACTTGTACCATCAATTGCTCAACAATATAAAGGTGCAGGTGATCAACTATTTATTTCACACATTATTTGGCCATATGTTAAAAAATATTCATTGATTTTTGATAGTTATTATTGTGATGTATATGGTGGTCAGCCATTTCTTTCTCAACGTCCAGTAGGTGATAATTGTTTTCTTGGATGTATAAGAACATGCTGTGTCAATACAACTTCTCACGATTCTCAGAATCCAAATAATACTTGTCCACCAGCTTGTCGACCAAAAGATCATCAAGATTGGATTTATTGTTAAAAGTTTGTTTTATTATCAAGTTTTCTTTTCAGATTTTACCAGTAAAAACAAAAGTGAATAAAATGGATGTCAAACGAAGATTAGGAAGAAATATATTTACAGGAAGTTGATATTTTTTATGATAAGAAAAAGATGATGTGATTTATGTGTTAATGAAATAAGAAGTGAAGTGTTCATATAAATAAAACGTTGATGTTTAGTGACTAAATATTATCGAGTTGTGCACTGATTCTTATTAGACTATCAAAAATATGTAATTGCTTTGAATAAACTCTAAATTAAGGGTATTGTTCACTGATGAGAAATATTGTTTGCATCGTTATTTAGATAAATATTTATTATTTTCTATAACAAACGATTATGCTATCTAATATAGAATCAAGTAAGTAAATCTGATACCTATTTATTATCATGTCTGATAAAAACCTCGTTATTTGACTTTTTCTTTCTTTTCACAAAAGGTACAAAATAGATCTGTAACTACCATAAAAATGACTGGCTTAAAGAAATCTTGAATGTTCGCTCACTCTCCCTTCGTATTTATTATTCAAACTATTTTATTCTAACTCAGCATCAAAAACATACTATAACTGTATCAGTCTGTGTGTGTTCAATTATTGTTCCCTCGTTCAACGTAGCTTCTGAAAAGAGATAGTTTTTCAAATAATATACAACTACTAAGTGTTTTAAGTAGCTGATTGATTGCTAATAAAATTGCGTATTTTACTTCTTCCTGCAATTAGCTATTCAAAATCAAGCGTTACTTAAAAATTTTCATAGCTATTTAAATTGATTTGATAGCTGATTAAAAACAGGTCAGCATTATTTAATGATTTAAATAGTTGCACCCTTTATAACAACATTTGGTTTATTGATCTTCATAAAGTTATAATCTATTCAAACATAACTTAAGAAAAAAAATTATCGTAGCTATTTTAAAGATTTGATACATATTCAAGACAAAAAATATATACAGATTTTAAATGACTGATTCGCTTGCGTGATGATTTCTATAAATGTTTTAATTGATGTTCCTTTTACTTATTGTGTCGTGTTTTCGATCTTTTCTTTTTTGTTTTTCATAATATGCATTTTAATTTTTTTGTAATGATTGACTTTTTCGTTCTGACATTGACTATTTCTTAAATTTTTTCGTTATGTTATATTCTAGTAACTATCTAATAGATTCTATTACTTGATACTTGCGTGTCTATCATTGATATATTGTTTTTTTGAGCATAGACTAACAGAAATATACATTCTCTATAAGAAAGCTCCTAATCAATTCAAAATTAATCATTGTTATTGAAAGATAAAACTTTACATAGCTATGAATATTTTTAAAATAATGCTTGAAATTAAATAGCCATGTATCGAATTATTTTCAATTTTCACGCTCTTTGTTCGAAACAAATCAGTTAGAATAATAAGTAACTGTGTATTTATTCAATAGTTACATTTATTTATTAATTAGTGTTAGAAATCTTTAAATAGTGTTTGAGATTAGGTGGCTATTTACTTAGAGATATAGAGAATCAATAAAAATAAATAAAAGTCGTTTCAAAAAACAAAGGGCTGGAAATCTTTTTTATAACTTTTGATAGAAACAAAATAGTGAATTGCGATTTTCACCTTTAGAAAGCAAAGATGAAGTCGTATCACATCGTATATTACAAGTTTTTCAATCGATCCTTTTAAAAGCCAACGTACACTGTGAGATAATTACAGTGAATTTTCATTTTATCAGGTGTGCATCTGAATTACCCAATGGAAGATCTACAATACTACATAAGCCTCATCTCTTTTAGATTTAGTTACTCATTTGTCACAGTTATTCTGTTAAAATTCTCAGCAGATTTTTTAAGCAATCGCTATGAAAAAAAATCACATTTTTGCTTTTTTTCTTATGTTGAAAGGAACCATTTTTCCGAGACCTGTTTTTTAAAGGTTTGATTAAAAAAACTTCAGAAATCATCTCAGAAGAATTTATAATATACAATTCGATGTGACTTCATCTGCTCTCGCCAATGATGAAAATCGTAATGCTCTATCGTGTTTCTATCAAAGGTTAATCAAAAAAACATCCCACCCTCCTTTTTTCTGAAACGAGCATTAAATC
>CAJNOL010002765.1:0-31969 GCA_905250125.1 Rotaria sordida | reverse complement strand
GTGAATCCATGGTGAACTGATAATGTTTTTATCGAAGTTTTGCGTACGTCACAAAGATTCACCTTTCTCAATTTCTTTCGAAAGGGCTTTACAATGGATTTTTCTTTTAAGAATTTGATGCAATCTTTGACGAACTACACGCTGGCACAATTTTCTTGTGGATATCATAAATATACAGATGACAAACCTTCACTAATCATCTTAGACCTATTCTGGAAAACCACATAATCGGTTTTTGCTCTGATGAAGCAATATCAACTCTCGAAAAATTTTAGCTAATAAGTCCATTGTAAAGCCTCTTTGAAAACGATTGAGAAACCTGAGCCTTCATGACGTACATAAAATATCGATAGAAACACCATTGGCTCACCATAAATTCAGTTTATGTTTACTATTTCTGGATGATTCACCGAAGAATTTGTGCAGAATTTGCTGCTCTTTCAAATGAGACTATTCATAGGCAGACGAACAAATGTTTTCACAAAGTTATTGTTAGTGTACAGCCGTCTGATCACCAGAAACCATTGAATCGTTTTCCAAATAGTTTGAATGTGATATCAAATGATTTGTCGTTTCATTCTGCATCGAAATATGTACTTCTTTTAAGAATTCCGAAGTCAGTCAAGCTATCCTCTTTATGAGCCTCTTCTTTGGTAAAGACATATGTTCAAAGTTGATAAAAAAAAATTGTAATTTTCATACAACTGACTTTCTTTGAGGCAAAGGTAAAACCGATCAAAATCCTCTCACTGGCAAGTACTACTTATCACTTACTGTTAACAATAATAATGCGAATATCATATTCCTAGAAACCATCTGTTTGAGCTCATAGTTTTCTCATTTATAGAACTCACAGCGTAGAAAAAACTCCAAAAAGATTCGTCGCATTGCCCATATCTCAATAAAGGAGCATGTTCACAAGTTTGCAGTTTACAAACTAATCTTACGCATCGTTACCTGTGATATAGGAATAGAAGATTTTTAGCTAACTTTTTCACTTAATAAGAAAATAAAATGAAATAAAGGATCAAGAAAATTATTGATTAGTCCCATGATGATAACAGTTCAAAAAAAAGGGTGAATCACTGTTCTTCTTTCACGAAGAACTAAGAATCATCAGTCCATCTTAAATTTCAAAAAAGATTTTTGAGCCAGATGTATTTTATCATAGGTTGAGCAGCTATAATGCAGGCGCAGGCGTGTGAGTTTCGAGAAGAGAAACTATCTATATTTCATACACTAATACTCACCAAGATGGTGGTGTGTGGATGCTGATGGTAAGAGATCGTCTAAATCTTGATCATCTAATTCATCATTTTGATTCAATGTGGTTTACATTTCAAATATCTGAGATGTTCTTTTCAAAGTATAATCCCAACATTTATAAAGATTAAATACAATTTGTTCTTTGCTAGAACTGATTGAAAATGGTGAATTACAGAATAATTTGTTTGATGTCAAGTTTAATATGTACTTACTATCTGTTCACTTTCTAAAGATAATCAACCACTAACCAGCTATTAATCAGATAGAGTTATTATTTGATGGCGTACATACAAAGTTTTATAGTTTCAAAAAGCAGTAACAGAAAATATTCACTAGAATGTAATAAAGAGATGCGAACTCAATAGAAAATACGAGAGAACATATATGAACCATGCAGAAAGAAAGAAAAAGAAAACGAATGTACCTGAACATACTAGAAAAGAGTCAGAAATTCTGATACGGTTTTAAAATTCATCGTTCTCGCATTCAAAAAAAGCAAAATCTTTGAAACTTTGGCAGATAATTGGACATGGTTAGTACTACATAACTACAAAGTTTCAGTTCTATACCTTATACTATGGATTAAAATCTGTAACAACACTATCATGTACTATTTTTTCAAATTATTTTATGGATTATACTGACAAAATTCAATATAAACATCTCTCAACAGTCTCCAATTTTTGTTAATGAATGGTTAAAGCTCATCAGACCACTAGCTAGTGATAGTCGTAAGAAAATGTATTTTATTGATGACGGATATATAAAATTCATTCAAGGTATTGTAGCACGAAAAACAACTAAAGAATTAGTAATTTGCGAAATGTTACTTTTTCAACATGATCAAGATCATGAACAAAGGGTGGCTTTAGATGCTGTTAAACATGTTTTTTTTATAAAATCGAATTGAACCAAAAAATTGTGCTGTAAAATTAGCCAACGTTTGTTCTATAGAAAACGTTCGGGTACATTAAAAGGAAAATTACTGGGAGAGGTATACAGTAATATGGAACAATTGAAAAACGACGTTACACAGGAATGGAACAAATTTAGTGCTGCTTTATGTCAACGAATAATGGATAACATACCAGTAAGGTTAAAAATAGTAATTGTTCAAGGTGATAATCAAATACGGAAACATGTATAACTATTGTCTTTTGTTTCTTTTTATTTAAAATAGTATTAATTTTTAAAATAATAACCAAGATGATCAGGAAAATTGAAAAAATAGTACATGATAGTATTGTTATAGGTTCTCATTCATAGTACAAGCTATAGGCCTGAAACTTAGTAGTTGTGTAGTACTAAGCATATCCAATTATCTGCCAAAGTTTCAAAGACTCTACTTTTGTTGAATGTGAGAACGATGAATTTTAAAAACGTATCAGAATTTCTGAGACACCCTTTATAATGCTTACGCTCCTCCGTAAGCAACAACAAAGTGAGAAAATGTAAAGAAAATGTATTTTGTGAAGAAGGAATATTTACTTTCATCACGTTCGATAAGAAAATCACTTGTATTTTCTCTTATTCTTTCGCATTTCTATTACATCCAAGAACATATCGATGAGATAGAGAAAAAAATCCAGAATAAGCTGCTGTTTTCATTTAGAGAGGTGAAAGAATACCACCAAAAATAATAGTAGAAGTGATTCAAGAGCATTGAATAAGATAAAGTTGATCTTTCTGCAACAAGTAACAATGTGTAACATCAGTTTGTAAAAAATAAGGTCGTGAAATTGTTGCTTTATTGAGATATGAAAAAAAAATATATAGAAAACCCAATCATCTTCGTCTTAGAGAAAGTTATTATCCTTGTTTCTCTAGAATAAAGCGGCAATCGGATGATTCTTTCTGGAATTCTTTTCTAATCTATAATCCCCATCAATAAGGAAAATAGAACGGTCCGACTTATGGAGAAAGTATCAGATCTACTGGTGATGATCATCTTGGTTGGTTCGCATTCGTCAGTACTAATTTGAAATGAAAAAGTGAAGCAGTTGTAGTGCTTATAACTCCGTTCTCGCTGGATACTTTGCTTCAAGCATCTCGATATAAAATATTATCACAATTTGAGCTTTTGTTTTTAACCAAACTCACAATACTGGGAAAACAGAACCGAATTAACTGTGAATTTTTATCGTATTGAATACGAAGAATGTAGAACAACAAGAACGTACCTGATGATTTTGGTGCGGTTAAACAAACTACCAGTATGCCTATGATCGTAACTATAGCTGTAATCGTAGGCAGTACAAAGATAGGTTTGGTTATGAAACCCATTGTTACCCGCCAACAAAGTTTCCTGGTAAAGAGCAACAATGATGATACTTGACATCAAAAGAAAAAGTCTTACATATTCTGCCGAATCGTGTAATTTTCTATTCGATCGATGGTGTTGTTCTGATCATTTGTTCCATTTTGCGCATTTGAAATTGATCTCAGCTTCTCGTTTGCATCGACGACAACACTGTTCTTACGAAGCGAGTAGTTGACCAATTTAACATTATTATCCATAGGAGTCATTTCAATCTACGCAAAGACAGTAGTTAAGGAAGAACACATACCTGATATGAGCATATAAATATATCTCTAACCATGGCGAGTTTCTACAGTAAACTACCGATGCAATAGTTTTGTCTAATCTATTCAGTTAATATACGTACAAGCGGACAACTTTTCTGTGCAATTTCAATGATTTCTCAACTATTAAACAAATGTGTTTAATATGTTGAGGAGACTGCACAAGATTTTTGGCGATAAACTTATACCCGATCGAAACACTTGCATGAATACTGCAGCATATTAAAACAATTATCAAAGCTGCTGGTTCGAATATTTATTTAACTGGCTAACGCTTATTTAGTTTGTGTTGATTTCTGCCAAAACTAGTACACATTATTTTTTCTGTTTTCAATTCTATGGCATGGATATTTTCAGATGTAAGATCTTAAAGATGTTTTCTAGCCACATTTTTTAAAACAGTAGATAGCATAATTTCAGATCCGTCGAACCTTGATCAAGACATCACCATCACCATTTTCAGAATTGTGACTTGAATAAGCAAAAATTTCCTAAAGTTTCTACATATAAAAGACACATCGAAGTTATTTGATCCTCTTTTCAACGTTTAGAAAAAAAGTTATCAAAATGCGTCGTATCGCGAACTCATCTTTTTCTTTTGAATTAGTTTTAAAAAAAAAAGTATATTAAAGTAGAGTATGAATATTTTCCATGCAAGACATTTCCAGTTTTGTCTATGTTTTCACATATTTGGGCGAAATATATTTGTTCGACGTCAGAAGATTATGAACTGATGTTATTCCAATAAACTATATCTCACTGAGATGAAATGGTCTAAGACAATTTGTATTTCTTCACCTCTCTTCTTGAGTTACGATTATTTTGGATGCCCTGTTCAATGACGTTAAGGTAGCAGTAAAAAATCGAATGATCGAGGTTATAGTTGCAATAATGTTTATGAATAGACATCAATGACAACTGTTAGCTAGAAAAGTGTAGGTCACATCAATTGATACATAGAGAGAAAAGAGACGATCACCTTCAAACTTAGGAACAAAAATTCTTTGAGTGTGGCCGTCATTTTTCAGCTGATATCCAAAAAAATTTGTCAAGTGTCATCAAGAAGCATCTCGATTTATTATCACTTCTCATCGTCCTCGAGTAGAAGAAAAAAAACGAAAACCTTAAAAAATTTAAATCGCTATGCGCACAGGACAAAGTTTTCTTCAATAACTTCGTTTTTTTTCTTTCCAAAGAAAATTGTCCTGTCCTAAAAGGACTACATTTCTACAATTTAATTATGACCCTCAATCCGAAGATCAGTTACTTTAATGTAGAGATGCACGAGTTTCCGTCAGAATCGGTCGACTGAGTATCTACCTGTAGTGAATATCCAGTAAACTGATCTAGAATTGATCTGATAATCAATATTTTTGTTTACGACCGAAAGTTTTCGGGATCAAGGAATCCGAATCTGAAATCAGAATTTCAAAATTTTGAGTTTGACTTTTTCTGCCAAAAATAGGACTTTTTCATTAAAAAAACTTTTTTAGTGGAAAAATTCAAACTCAAAATTTTGAAATTATGATTTCAGATTCGGGCTTTCTGGTCTCGAAAACTCTTGGTCAAAAACAGAAACCTTGATTATCGAATCAGTTTTAGGTCAGTTTACTTGATATCCAGTAGAGCTGGATACCCAGTCCGAGTGGACAGTTGCATCCCTAGCCCAATGACCTAAATTTTGCTATATAAAATCCACTAAAAAAACTAGATTATCTGAAGCCGTAACAGGTAGAAAGTTCGAATTATGCCGCACTAATAGTTTAAAAGGCCTCAACGAATAGCTGTTGCTAACGGAAAATCTACGTCGACTACAGTTCATTATAAAAAGTTAGCTCCTCATATGTTGTATTAAATAGTTTTTATTACAGTTCACTGACTACTCCGAAAAAGCAGGCATGTCTAAAGAGTGGATGAACTGTTAATCACCAATATCTCATATGCAATTGTTCTCGACTACTTTTCAATAGAATAGGAAAGCAAAATTGATCTCATAGTATTGATGATATAAATTTCATGATAAAAATATCTAATTGTTTTCTTCTAGAGATGTTTTCAACTATCTTCAGTTAAGAATCATCGAATTTATGTAATACAAACAATATTTCACGGTTTAGAATCTTTCACTTTTCATGAGCTATCTTGTTTATAAATGCATGTGATCAAAGCAACTCTCTATCATTATCCTGAGTACCAGAGTGAAGATCATCATGACTTTCTCGAAAAGATAATTCGAACAACAAATCCGTCTACATATGCTTTGAAAGTAATAGAAAAGATATGAACATCAATGTACAAGTGTGTTCTCTAAAATACTTGCTAATATAAAAACTTGATTATCTATATGCTACAGGGTATTTTCAGCAACTGCCAAAGCTGTTTGCGTATACTATGTACAATATCCATAACTGAGTAACTTAAACAGTAGTGACGAATCTTGGCATTCTTGTGCACTAGACGTCTAGCCTTCAATAAACTACAACTACCTCCATTCAAATAACACTACTTGATTATTCATTATTGGGTGATTGCTTGAAGAAAACTCGTGTCCATTAGTCTTTATTTTCAATTTTCTACATAGAAATCGATATTTAAGGAAGCACAAAGCGTTGCATACCTCTTCCACATGGAACTTCATCGTTGACCTATGTATTTGCGCACGCTGTTGATCAATCAGAAAATTTACGTTGCTACCGTTTGTTTGCCGCGTATAAAAAATTATTAAAAGCTATATAAATAACCTCTAAATAGAAAAGAAATTGATTCAGCATTTATTATTAATGACGAATAATCGGGTGATCTATGTATAAAAGGTACTTTTTTTTCCTTCCTTCACTTTTAGTGACCAATAGGAAGCAACTTTCAAATTCTCTTCTCTTATAATGCTTAGAGTTGATCAAAAGTTCTGATTCCGGTGTTTAAAACTTCATAAAATATTTAATATCGAAAGTTTTATTGTATGAATTCATAGTAGATGCCTCGTCTATAATAACGTATATACCAACTCTATCTTGGATTCAATTCTAACATTATTTTAGATTAAGATAATAAAGAACATTTTCGAAAAAAAATTTTAAAAACTTTGGAGAAATTGTTAGAAAGGATGGGACTTTGTATAAATAATAATGGTGAGATATTTCGAACATTTAATAAGGTAAAACTAAAAATATCTCTTTCTTTTTTATATTTTTATGTGATGCTATCAGAACTTTTGGTCAGCCGTAAGTAACTTTATCTGAAAAAATGTTAGACTTAAATTATCTATTTTATAAAATTTTTAACACCGAGATCAGAACGTTTAGTCAACCCTAGGTATGTAGCGTAACATTGTCTAAAATACGATATGAAGGTTTTACTAATACACTATCCCGTATTGGGTAACAGCCAATGGAATCATCGTGTTAAATATAACGAGCTTTCTAGACAATCTCGAATTCAGTTTTTTACAGCTATGTTTGATTCTTCTGTGAGCATTGATTGAAGTGAAAACTGAATCCAATCCAGTTTGTAAACTAGTGATGTAGATATAATGAATCTTTACAACAAATTTATTCGTCAATCAGTTCAATGTTCAAAATAATAAGAATTCTAAAGTAAGTTAAACGAAATACGTAAAAGAAATAAAACGAGCGAATCGCTATCAGTCGAACAAAAAAAAACAAAAGAGTGCCAGTATGTAAAAAGAAAAAGAAAATTCGATTCGGAATGCAGAAACAAATAAGATATACCGACTGTCTGTGGATCGATTAGCTTGGAAAACAGTTATAGTCTGCTAAAGATATTTCACATAGTCCACATTCTATTAGTAAAATGAGACTAAAGAATATGTGAGTTACACATTTCAGTCCCAAAGGAGCTGTGCTAACAAGCTTTTTTTAATTATATCTGCTCTTTATTATTATGAACAATAAGATAAATTAACATGCTCAATCTTAATACGAGATTCCATAGTAAGTATTGATTTATCAAATTAAATCTTTTTTTTTAATTTAGATTTATGCGAAAAATAGATGTGATGGTAACAATATATTGGAAAAATTATTTCATTTTTTTTATTTAGTCTTACCAAACCGCAAATCACTATGAAAAAGAAGCGTAGGATTGTAAACCCGTGAAACATTTATGAAACTGCAACACTTAATGAACTTTTTTTTACTGTATGTGATATTTTCATAAGCCTTTCTGAATGGGTTTATGAATGGGTATTTTATTTTCATAGACGTTTATAAGAGCATATGAAAATAAAATACCCTTTCATAAACGCTTAGGAAGGGAATATGAAAGAGTTTATTGTTTACATAAACCCTTATAAGGATTTACAAATTGCAACGTATAAAAACCCTTTAACAGTTTATGAAAGGATTTTTGAAAATTGTCATATACAGTAAAAAGCGTATATTATACGCTGAACTTTCATAAACTCTTTCAAGATTTATGATTTTACTCATTTTTTTAAACGTAGGAACTAACATGGCGAATATTGAAGTGGTTACATATAACAGAAAGACTCCGAATAATGTGAACGTTAGAAATATTGCAATGAGTGTCCCGTGTCCTTTCCATCACGTTCTCATATTGTTTCCTCAGGTGAGTAGCGTGCTTTCAAGTGATACAAAAATAAAATTACTGAATTCTTGTAATTGCTCGTTATGATCGAACGATATATAGGACAATCCTAGAAGTTAAGCCACTTTAAGGATAATACCCGCTCTGAAGATTTCTCGGTCTGTTTGTCTTTTCACACACATTCTCAAATTAATAGGTGAGTCAAAATAAATTAGTCCTTGTTATATCCTTCATATTGTTGGCATCGACGATGGTACATTCCAACGGTGAACGGAGATTAAATTGTTCGTTCTAGTCTAACGGGCTTAGGATATCTGTCTGGATAATGGAAGATCCGTGATTTGAATTCCAAGAAAGACCTATTTTTCTTCATTCTGTCCATTTATATCTATTCATTTACGCTGAAACTCTTTATGATTCACATGTGATGCTCACACATTAGGGGTGATCGATTTACATTTAAAGAATTTATAAAATTCAGAAATAAATTTAAACTTATTTTACATGAAAGTTTAAATTTGTTTTAAATTTAAATTGAATTTACATAAATCTGAATCCAATTTAAATTAAATCTAAATGAGTTTAAATTGACTTAAATTACATTTTAAATGAATTTAAGTGGAATTTAAATTTGTTTGTTGTCTCTAGGGAAAAGAACAACCTTTTACCTGGAAATCGTGCTATCAAACATATGTTTATAAGTCTTTTAACATCATTAGAAGACAACAGGAAAGAAGCACGGCTCTTCTACACAAATGTTTTTATTGTGATGATCGGATTTTAACATATAATATCAGTTTCTTTTCTTATTTCTTATTGCTTATTTTGTTTTTGAAGTCATGGATTTTCACAAGAGAAGCGATCAATTTACATTTAAAAATTTATTAACTCTAGCAATATATTATAAAAGACTTAAATTTATTTCGAATGAACATTTGAATTTAAAATAAATGAGCATGAAAATGTGACCCCTGTTACACATCTCTGTCATTTTTCATTGTTTCGAAAAGGATTTTTTCCAAAAACATTCAGCATTCAATTCTCTATAAAACCCTACACAACTAGTCAACGCAGATATAAAAGGAAAAACTTAGCATTGTAATACTACAATAGTCTATCAGTAATAACTTTCGAGGTGTTTGCATTGATACTAGCTCACGTTCTTTGCTGGTACTCAAGCAGCATGTAAAAGATTCTACGTAGAACATTTATTTTTCAAAAAACTGGTCCTTATCTTGCACGCTTTACCTTACTATTAACAGAAACTATTTCAAGTAGCACTGCTTCAGAATGTGTCTAGCTTTGCATAGTATCGTTTAGTGGCATTTGTACAAATCAAAACCATGCTTCAGAGAAAAATTTTACGATAAGTTGCCCGTATTTTTCCAAAAACTGGAAAAATATGGTGAAAAACAGGGATATTTTCGAAAATTCATGAAAACAGCTATTTATTTAACTCTATAGACTTTTGATCGAAGAGTCCTAATGCACACTCATGTGTTTTTAATTTTTGTTCCTATGGTTTGCCACCATAAGAACCCAAAGAGATATCAAGCAAAAACCTAGGGAGTCATTTATGCTTGGGCACCATTGTTTTCTCTTAGTATGAATGTGCTATGGAACCACAAGAAAATTAAACTGCTTTACTTTTATAATCGTTCATTGTGATCGAAAAATACATAGCAAAATTTCAGAGCTAGAGGTACTTCAACGAAATCATCCCTTTTCCAGATCTGTGTGCTCATTTTCTGTTTTTGAAGAATCTTTTATGATTTTTATCTTCATCCTAGGATTTTGGATAACACAAGCATCAAGTAGCTTCATTATTCCACTTCGTCATTATGACTTGAACATTTTCTAAATAATCCTAATCACAGAGACATTTTAGGAAGAACATGCTTTTTTCAAGACCTACCGGCTCGAATTTTGTTGATATCACAAAAAGAGCCATTACGCAGAATTAAAACTATTCTCTCTGAAGACAATATCCTAAACATATTCTTCGCCAAAACCCAATTGAAGGGAACCCCTTCTACGAAAATTTTCTGAAGCACTTATTTTCTGTCCAACATCATATCTAATTTTCAGCAAGATCAAACCTTTTCGAATGGCAAAAGAATACAATTCTAAAACGTTTTTTTCTACGTTGGAACTCACAAAACGTATTAACAATTCTTACCATAAACGCTTCGTGAGAAATGTGGCTTTACAGTAATAAATATCTCCTATTCATTTTATACAGAACTTCGGAACATTTTTGTCAGCAGGAAAATAATTATTATGATGCGAAAAAAAATACTACACAAGCTTAGTGGTACCACTTAAGGATAGAAAAATTCACTGAATACCGATGATCAAAAGGGCCTTCTGAAGAAAATGCAATTTCAAAAAACTTATGTTTACTTGCTGTATTAGTGTGAAATATTGTGTGTTGACGACAAGTATATCACTGTAATATATCGACGTTGTTGTATGCAAGAGATAAAAGCGTCACGTTGCTTATATATACATTGTTAAATAAGTTTGGCTTGTGCACATTCATCCGTTTACATTAAATGACTCATGATCATATATTATTGAGATTCTCCATTTTTTCACATAAAAATATTACCGATGTTTTGCTTGTTCTATCACTCATCTATCGAACAGCTTAAAGAACGGAAAGAAAGAGTGAATCGAAGAATAGAAAAAAATGTGCACTATACCATGGGCTCACTTAGTTTTTCTCATCGTCATACATGATTAAAAAAGTATTAGGACTTCATAATCATGTAAGGAAAATTAGCAGTCAATTCGATTTTTTTCAAAATGATTCGTTCCATTTAGTGAACCACTTCAACAATACTGTGAGACAGATATAACTCGATGAGCTCGATCGAACGATGAACTCAGGTTTTTGATGACAATTGCTAGAAAAATATGAAACCTAAAAGTACGCTTTTTATTATAAATCATCATCGTCTTTTAAATATTTTAGTCGATTACTTTACAATAAGAATGAAATTGTTTGCTTAAAGAAATAGAGACGAATTGGCTACAAATGGCACAAAAGTTTGTACTTATACTTTTACTGTGAGCAAAGTATGTTATTTCGTGATATGCTTCAAGTTTATCCTCTATTACAAGTTATTCAAACGTTTAATGTAGTAAAATATTTCACATAAAACAGAATTTTTTCATTTGTTGTAAATTTATTTCGTCAGTATTTTTTGATTCTTTAACAATAAACGTTAAAGGATGAACATATGATGTTTGAGAATATTCTCTTGAAGATAGTATTTAACCCTTTCGAGGCGATGTCGCCCACCGGTGGATGACGCTATAGTTTAACGAGAAACTGTATAGAAAAGCACTTTCTTTTGCTTTTTTCAGCAAGAGGGGGGGGGGGTGAAAAAGATCATAAAAGAAAAAATAGTTGTGAACAAATAAATATGTTAATTAATGTTTTTTAGAATTCGCATGAAAGCAAAGCGCGCCTTATGAAAATTGTTTACGGCAGTAAATCCCGCGGCAGTAAATCCTGTACACGGAATTGGTTATGTTATTTTACGAACATTTCATTAATTCATCGTCTTCAGATGCTTATTTGAAACTAATCGAAAATGATTTAATAAAGATTACAACAACTGAAATAAATCCAAATGAAATGCAGAATATTTTAAAACAAATATTGGATATGTTTAAACAACATACTTTAGTATTTTATTCAACAGTTAAACGTCTTGAAAAAGTTGAACAAACAACAAATGTATTAGTTAAACAAATGGAAGATATTAATTCCAAACAAAATATTCCTGATGGTCTTCTCATAGCTAATGAAATTGCAAGTCTTTATATTGAATATTATGTCAAACCTGTTTTTCATCGTCGATTAGGACATTCATCATGGGATACATTCTGTGATAAACTTGCTGCAATTGAAGCAGAAATTGATGATAGAGCTTTAGATGCTTCAGAAAAAGGTTTAACTATTCCATATGAAACTTTATATAAAGATTTAATTAATTATTTACAACCTTTACAAAAAGATATTGGTTTAAGTTTAACTAATATTCGATTTTTAAAACGTGATCGAAATGATTTAGTTCATTATCGATATAAACGTGATGATCAACAAAAAGTTCTACTTGAAAAAGCAAAAAAATTCAATTTTCCTGATACGTTCGAATTTAAAGATCTCGTTAAACGGATGATTGATGATCTCGAAAGAAAAAAAGATCATTTTCATCACTTCAGATAAAAAACTTTTATTTCCCATTTTTTTTTTATTGTTCTTTTTCATTATTGACCTAAATAAAAACAACGAAGATTTCATTTTTTTCATTAAATAATTTATTTCACTATTAACTGAAAATAATTACACGTTTTGTATAATAAATAAAAACAATAACAAGATAATATAATGAACGATACAAAAGTCTTTGGAAAAATGTCAAACTCTGTTAGATAATATTGCTAACTTCTGAACCAATACAATTTTTTCTTGTTAAAAAGAGTAATGTCTGTCTGTCTGTCTGAACTACAAATTTTGTAGGAGATATATTTTTTCAAAACGGATCTGAACCAAAAGAAAAGCTAAAAACCAAACATGTCTAAAAAAGTTCATGCAACTTCACGATCGAGCAATATCATTTTCTATTTTCTGTCAGTTTCTTTATATTAGAAGAAGAATGAGAAAGCACGTTCAATAATGATTCTTTTAGTACAAAGAGTGCTCTTTCTAATGATGCATTAGAAGTTCAATTCATTTCTGGATTTTATATCAATAAACAGCTTCTTCTCGAAGAGACTGAGTAATTTGGTCGTTCCCACTAGTTGACCGTTTTAGAACGATAAAAAATATTTTTTTGAATATATTTTCCTGCTAAATCCCCCCGCAGAATAGGAGGCCATGGCCTTGTATTGTTTTTTGCCCGAAATCAGGTTTTGGAGAACCTCCTACAGAGTTAAACTTTTTAATAATTAATTAATCAGTAATTATTAATTAATTAATTACTAACCTCTACATGGTGTTTTAACAAAGCCGCCGAAATTTTGCTGGAATATGGGTTTTCTGAAGGGGCTGGCTTTCTAATATGGGGTGGCCTTCTATTCTGTGAGGGGGGGGGGGGGTTTACAATTCTTTAATTAGATATGTTTCGACTGAATAACTCAAAAACAATTCATTTCATGGATGATTCTTGGAGATATGGCTGATTTCTTTGTAAACTGACGATCCTTGCAAAAGGCTCACATTTGCAAAAATCTCGTGTTTCAAATTTTTTCGATTAAAGAATCAAGAATAGATTAAAAAAATCTCAAAGTTTATATCGATAGAGCTTTTAATGCGCTACATTTTGGTGTATTTTTTTCTTCAAACCAGACGTATGTAGTTCAAAATAATTACAGAATTCATGATGCAAATGAATTACAAAATAAATCAGAATTTGTAGATTTCATACAAAAGATTTATCGAACCTATAAGGATCTATAAAGCTCTGTAAGAGACTATAAAAATATATAAAGACTTACAAGAGTTTGTAAAGATCTGATAGATCTACCATTGGTAACCAGAATTTGCCATAGCTATGTTATGTTTTCGCCTTCACCTTCAGTCGAGAGAGATCCCTGCGTGTCTGTGTTGTTGTCTGACCGAGAATAGTTACCTATGACAGATCCTGGTAACCTGTGGATACAGAAACTGAATTATTATGGAATTCGTTTTTTTTTGAATTCCTTTGTAATCCATTTGCGTCATCTATTGTAATTAAGAAATACAGATTTTTCAAGTTGCAAAATCGTTGCAAGAAATTTTTAGATATGTTTGGTTTTTGGCTTTTCTTTCGGCTCACGAGGGAACGTTCGGAACTGATAAATCCCTTTTTGAATTTTAGTAAGACCGGCTTGTAGAGCTTGATGAGTTATTAACTAATATCACTGTCATTTGCCCCAAGACCTCGTTTAAGAGTGCATATCTTATGATCGAAGTTTCTAATAGTCTCTCATAGGAATGAGGTCAAGGGTGAATTATTGGCCAATGCTCTGTGACTATTGGCCAATAATTGACCTTTGATCTTTGACCCTTGGTGTTTGACCTTATCCCTATGAGAGACTATAAGAAACTTCGATCATAAGGGTGTGGGTGTGGGTGTGGGTGTGGGTGGGTGTGGGTGTGGGTGTGGGTGTGGGTGTGGGTGTGGGTGTGGGTGTGGGTGTGGATGTGGGTGTGGGTGTGGGTGTGGGTGTGGATGTGGATGTGAATCTTCTTTCACAAGATACCCATACCCACACCCACACCCGCATCTTGTGGTATATTTTGTTTTTTTAATAGTGTATTATGTGGTGAAAAAATGAAATGCAAAAAGGCAGTATTTTTGTCCGCGGGGGACTAGTCTAGGCTAGAATGGATTGTGCATGAAAAACCTTCCTAAATCTTGAATATACTAACGAGTTGTAGCCAATTTATTGCTCGAAAGTATACTGTACGCGGACAAGTTTTTGATGATCAGGATACAAGCTAACATGCTAAGACATTTTTTAAGTTTTAAAATAACCTTCGCATCAGATCCTCCGAGTCTGATTTTGAAGTTTTCATTGGTTTTTTTTAAAGTCTTTTCTAAAAAAATTCTCAAATTCATGGACATAGAAAAAAATCAATAAAAATGAAATATGGAATTTTTTTATTGCATCGATAAAGAAATTCAAAAATCGAGCTCTGTGAGGATCTAGCCGTACCTGTCTACTATAAAAAAAAAATGATCACTTCCTTGTCGAGTTGTTATGAAGAAAATCCTGTCCGCGTAAACTGCATACACGAAAAAACTGATTTTGAGAAAAACGAAAAATAAGTATTAGAAATCGTTTTTTCTGAAAATTACCTGATTTATATATCAATATTCAAGATAGCCTATAAATATGTTATCTTAATATTAAGTATTCATAGTCTCTTAGTGATTAGTATAAAGCAAAACTTCACAAAATGCTCATGGGAAAAGAAAGCAGTCTAAAAATCGAAAAATCTCATAGTAGAAGTCAAGTTTTAGATGGTGGTAAGTTCATAAAAATCAATTCATTTTGCGATAAACCACAGGTATTCGGAAAGAGGAGACTTCGATGCATCTTCCTATGATAAAACTTCAATCTCGATTCTGCTCCGAAAAATTTGATTTTCTGAGAGACAGGGAGAGATTCTTAATATAAATTTCTACTGAAAGAAATATGCTCGTCATATACATTTATACTATTTTCATTTAAGATAACTAAAATTCTAACATACTCTTCAGATATGTTCAAATACAATATATTTCTGTGTTTCTTTCTTCGTGTCTGTCATTCAATTCATAGACTATCAACATGATGAATATGTCATTCAATTCCAAGAATACGTATTTTTTTATCGAGCACTTTCTGAAATCCACGTTACAGTAAAACTGCTAAAACAACATTTTTTAAACATATAATGATTATCTAAAACAAAAAGAATCTTAAATAGTAATAAACTTTGATGATGAAATAAGTGAATTTTTTATCAGAGAATAACAACCATTTATCAATAATAATAATAAATAAGAACGATAGAAGGTCATAGACTAAGTTAATTAATAAATAACATATACTAATCATCTTGTTATTTTTGAAAAAAAAGAAATCATTTGATTTTATTTTTCGAGTATGTATATCTTTTTGAACTATGTATTTATTGAGTATAGACATTCACTTATGGTCGATGTCGGTACTTTTTCATAGAATTCACTCTCTTGTAATAAAAAGTCGGAGAAAGATCACAGTCTGATCATCATGAATGAACTTTCAGTCGATTTGTCTCTGAGAGGAAGTTTAAGATCTGGGTGGAAAGAGAATGAAGCTATATCGATACTTTAGACTAGAATGTTGATTCAAAATAGTTTTCGTATATAGTGAATAAGAGAAATGCGTAGAATGGTGGGATTTGAATACCTTGTATAAACGTCCAAGTATTGCATGTTTTTGTTGGTGTTTGCTATCAGAAAATATCGTCTATATGATTATTGCAAATATCCATATTTGGTAATGAGAAAGATACTACCTATGATCGACATATTAGCTTTTCATTCTTTCAAAAATCAAAGTATAGGATCTTCGATCAATAATAGAAGAACAAAAGAAATATCATACTCCTCGGCAAATGTCATTGAATCAAACATTGAGTCTATGCAAAATATCAAACGATTATAAGAGAGATAGAGTGATGCGGCTCTACAATCGACAACATATAAATATATCATAAAGATCATAAATAATTTGTCAATTTCAAAAAAGCCATTGTATTATTACAGAAGCGATTTTCAGCGACAATCGTATACTATAGAAGTAAAAACATTTGAAACATTTAATAGTATATTTGTAGATTGTCAAAGTAGAAACAATGCTAATAATTGAAGAGTATTTTGTACTTATTTTGCAATTGATAATAATATGTTGTTCAAGTGAAATAAAACCAAAATTAAATCTGGATGAATTTTTCAATAATACTGATTATCAACAATTGAGTTTTTCTCCAACTGGTGAGCATTTACTTATTCAAAATCGACGTCCATCTTGGAATTCGAGTTCGTTTGATATCAGTTTATGGCTATTTTATGTAAAAGAGAAATCCACAAAGTTAATAGCACACAATCTTCCTTCATTTTCAAAACCAGTATGGTCGCCAACTGGAAAACAAATTGCATTTTTGCTCAATGAAGATTCGACAATTACTTATGTTGGAACACCGGAGTATCATTTATATTTGTATTCAATTATTTGGGTGTGGGTGTGGGTGTGGTGTGGTGTGGGTGTGGGTGTGGTGTGGGTGGGTGTGGGTGTGGGTGTGGATGTGGATGTGGGTGGGTGTGAGTGTGTGGGTGTTGGTGGGGGTGGGTGTGGTTATCTTGTCATCACCTACACCCACACCCACACTCACACCCACACCCACACTCACACCCACATCCACACTCGGTCATTATGTTTGCAAGAGAAAAAATATCATTCTTTTTCAAAAGTGTGGAAGCAAAAGTCGATTCGGATCGATTCAATTTCGTACTTTGACCTACATCCTAATTCTAAAACGTACCTGATGAATACTAACTGAGCAATAGTCGAAACGCCTGTTTTAATTTACCTGAAACTCTTGTTATTTGTGTACGTTCACTCTTACCCTCGCGACATCTTTACTTGTAAAGAGATATTGTTCTTATTAATTATCTAACGTCTTTTTCCTCACTTACGAATAGAATATGTTTTTTTCTTGAACTTATGAGTTATGGCAAACAAGTTGCCGCAAGATCTTGACAACATGTTGCTCCTCTATTATTAAAAATTTTGTGCCCTGAAAGCAATAACACGTGACGTCTCTCCCTTTAAATAAACTTCATCATTGAAAAAAAATTCAACGAGAGTATAAATTGTCGAAGAAAAAGAAAATAATGGTTTCTTGCTGTTTTCATTTGAAAGACGCTACAATGTGTTACTATTTATGACTAATAAAATTTCTCTCTGACTTTTACAATAACACATACTGCATTCTCCTAAAAGCTTCAACGATTCTTTTTCTCTTTGTAGGGTGAAATTGAGTTGCCGATTGAAAAAAGCATCATGGCACGACCAAAGATATCTACGGAAGATATTTCTCGATATAATCATTTATTTAATCGAGAACGAGTTAATCTTGAATCACATCAGTTAATTTGGCTAGATGCAAATTGGAAAAAAGATAAAACTACATTAGAAAATTTACGAAAAATTGTCGATTATACAAAAATCTTTGATAATATGGATGAATGTTTGGTTTATATAAACCAAACTGATACTACAGTTACATTTTTAATTTGTTCTGGACAAATGGGCGAGACCTTTACGTCAAAAGTTCATCATTTTGATAGTATCTATGCAATTTATATTTATTGTCAGAATAAAGAGTACCATCAAAAGTGGGCTTCAAAGTATTCAAAAGTAAGCATTATCTTACGTTTTAATTATACTTCTATATATATTTTAAATAGGTAAGACAAGTTCACAATTCACTTGAACATTTAATAAACGATCTTACAGCTACTGTTCAAGAGTATAAACAACATGAAAACACAAATCTATTAGGTAAAGGACAAAAAGAGGCAACAACATCTGCAGCAGCGTTTTCTTGGTGGGAAGATTTTATTGATATGCTTATCCTTTTACCATATCCAGAAGATTATCAATCTAAATTAATTAATTTATTAAAAAATTATTATAATGATAAAGAAGAAGAAATGAAAATTCTCGATGAATTTTCATCTACTTATAAATCTTCAAATGCCGTTCATTGGTATACACGAGAAACGTTTCTTTATCGTATAATGAACAAAGCTCTTCGACAACAAAATACCGAACTTATATTTTTATTCGGTTTTTTTATACAAGATTTATCTCGACAAGTCAAATTTGAATATGAAAATTTTAAATTATTAAATTTAAAAAAACCTATTATAAGTTTGTACCGTGGGCAATTAATGTCAAAAGATGAAATTGAAGAACTTGCTTCTGGTAGTGGTGGTTGTCTTGGAAACAATTGTTTTTTTTCAACATCTCTTCAGCGTTCTTTAGCATTATCATTTCTTCCTCAACCATCTAAAATTAAAGGAAATTTACAACGTGTTCTGTTTGAAATTCAAGTTGATATTCGTCAACCATGTCGTTATTTTGCCGATATAACTCATGTAAGTTATTTTCCACATGAATCAGAAATTTTATTTACAATTGGAACAGAATTTAGAAAAGAAGAAGTCAAGTACAATCAAAATGAAGATCTTTGGATTATTCCATTAGAATTAAACAATGATTATGATCAACATGATTCGAGAGAATTTGAAATAAGTTCTGAAAAATTTACTATAAGTAATTGTTTGAATATATGCACCGATTGGAACTTTTGTGTTATGTCATCAACTGATAGTATAAATTTAATATTTGATGGATTGATAGCATTATATCCAATGTATAAAGAATGGATCTTAGCTGCTCAATATCATTCATTAGCAAATCGCAATGTAGATTGGGAAGAACGTAATGTTTCTTTGTTATTATCATACTATGACAAAGCATTAAAATGTTGGAAGAAACATAAGAATGATTCAGATTTAAATATCGATACTAGTATTGGAAAAGTATACAAAGATATGGCTTATTATTATGCATGTTATATCAGAGATTCTGAAATGTGTTTAAAACATTATGATATGGCAATTAATCATTTAAAATTAGCTTTAGAGAAGGAAGTTTCCAAAAAAAGTATTTATGCACAAACGAATATTTATCAAATATTAAGTGATACTTATTATGCAAAAATGGAGCGTATAATTGACTCTGAATCTAAAAATCATAATAATAATCAGTCACATATTACAATGACAATTAAATATGCAGAATTATGTATACAACATATGCTAAAATGTTATGAATTTCCAGATTTTAAGACTGCTAAACGATTCAAAGAACTAGCAAAAGTTTACGAATCAATTAAGGACTATGATAATGCATTAATTAATTATGATAAAGCTCTACGCATTTATTTTGAATTAGTTAAAGAAATTTCGAGTTATTTTTATAATACAGTTGATAAAATACTTGAACTTTGTGCTGTACATAAAAATGATCACCATACTAAACTGGAATATCAATTATTAAAGCATGAATATACATTGAAAATTGCAGCACCATCATCAACTGATAATGATTATGCTGCTGCAGAAAAAAAACGAGAAATAGCATCTAGTTACTATCGTCTTGGTGATTTTTATCAATCGATTTATAAATATGACGAAGCATTAGATAGTTACCAAAGGGCATTGATGATTCATGAACAAGAATTAGAATCCCATCATTATCAATTTTCTGGTTTAATTGAGAATATAACAAATATCTATTTTGAACATAAACACGATCATCAATTAGCACTTAAATATCAATTAATGTATCATGAATACATAGTGAAACAGTCAACACCCGATACTAGAAACGATGATCAACGACAAATTGATCGTAAGAAATATCAATGTGGTGTTAGTCATATCAGTTTATCTGATTTTTACGTTAAAATACATCAATATGATTTGGCCAAGGAACATTTATTAAAAGCATTGGATTTGTATGAAGAAGTTCAAACTATGACTCTTGAACATAAAATTGAAATCATTAATGAAAAGTTAAAAACCGTACAAAAGTTTTTAACATAAACTATGTGCCAAAGAAGACAAGTATCTTTTCATCCGTTGACATTACTGTTATCTATTTTTATGCTTTCAGAAAAACTCTATTTTGTAGAGATTTTTTCTGTGTTTTTGTTTTATTTTTTTAAAAGAATTCTTTACTCCTATACTCTAAAATGAACTATGAATCTGTAGACATCATTTTATCAAAGAATGCACATAGAAACATTAATTATGAATGCGTGAACAATAAACATTGTTTCTGATACGAGAGAAGCTATTTGTGACTCCCTCGACTTTTTTCACATGGAAAGAAGTCCTAACAACTATGGAGAAGATCTTTGGCAAAGACTCTCTGAAGAAAATTTCTCAAAAACAAACAATAAATTGACAGATAAGTTTTGTTGAGAAGTGTTTTTGATCATCATCAAAGGTAAAATATGTGGGTGTGGGTGTAAATGCACTGCTTTATAGCACCCCACACCCACGCCCACACCTTTACAATCATAGAAATTGAATTATTAGAAGATTATATTCAACATAATAAAATTTCTTATGTTCTTACTAAAGAAGATAAAAGAAGATTATTATTATAATAATTTTTGTTGCGTATAAGATCGGTTATTCTAGCTGAACTTCTAGGTAGTATTGATTTTTAAATATTAACTTATCTTGAATAATAACAATAATTAAAAAAGATAGTAAGTTTTTCAATAGAAATGATTATATAGAAGAGAAAAAATATTGTTCTTTTTTGTTACACACGTGTTCGTCAAGCAACTGCTTCGAATTTTGCTACATATATACATTATAGTAATGTTAAATACCAAGTAGTTTTTTGTTTTTGAATGATTCTATCGGACAGTCCAATACATTGGCCTAGCAAATTATAGTCTGAAATCTTTATCAGATAACGACGGGTTCTTCAAGCAATATAAACATAAGTATAATGTTTCCTTTTTGCATCATAAAATTTTCAAAGGAAGTCCGTCATTTTCCCCCCGCTAGAATTTTTTTCTTTTAAATATATTTTTGTTGGGGTCCACTTGAGGATACTGAAGCACTAAACCGAATCATGGACATTTCTAGTTTTGACCAAAAAATTAATGCTTAAGAGTTAAGATCATTATATTCAATTATTGACCCTGATGCTATATAGCATTTTTGTATTTCATTAACAGTTGCATCAGCAACTATCAAAATTGCACTGCATATAGAGCTAATAGTCCTCTATAAAATAAAAAGAAAATCATATTAGACAGTTACTTTATTAATGAGTACAGCCTATCACAAAGGAGTACTGAGTTACGCACTGATTTTGTAGTGCATTAGAAAGATTATTTTGCTTATAACTTGATAAAGATTCATAATTGAAAGGTGAATTTTTCTATCATTAGTGAAGCTTCACACGAGCTATCAAACCAATAAAAAGAATTAAAAAAAGATCCCGATTCTTAAAATGATGATTCAAACTTTAAGAGAAAGACAGTAGAGCAATACGATATAATCAAAAAAAACAGCTATTATTTCAAGATTTTGACATCAAAAGAGGGGTTTCTGTTCAAAATAATGATCATTTTCGGAATCAGCATATCAAAATATACCAGAAACTCTATATTTGGTCGAAAATTTTTTCTCATCAAAATTTTCACCCTATTTCCCCTCATGCTTTTATGGATCAACTTTTAGGCTGTGGGTGTGGGTGTTCTTTCGAGAAACATTTATACCCACACCCACACCCACACCCACCCCACACTCACACCCACACCCACTCACACCCACACCCACACCCACCCAGACCCACACCCACGTTACATCTAACTAGCTTATTAAAATTGAAAAAAAAATTTTTTCCCGAAAATGGTAGAAACCCGGCGGATTCACTCCGATCCCTTATTCATAGTAGATCATGAGCATTATACAAGCACTATAACTGGTAAAAAAAATCATATTTTTCTGAGATATTATAGAAGCTGCATATACAAAACAAAAATTGGGGAAGCACCAGGTCGACTGGCCCCGCCAATATATTAATTAAATCCTTAGTCATTTCCCACGATCATATAGTAGTTCACATCCATGGAATAAAGTGAAGGAAGCGGCTGATTTTTGCCCTATATAAAGTCAAATAAATGAAAAATATAGTTTACCTACTAAGTGAAAATGTATGACAACATATGAAAGATAATATATGCATGAAATAATAAAGATAACATGACATAGATAAATAAATGCTATCTCTAACTTTTTTCTGAAAAAATACATCTAGCACCCTCTACAAACTCTTTTTATGATTACTCCTAATATGAACAAAGGTATAGAAGAATAAAACTGACAAGCAAGCAACTTGCTGTTATAAAAGTGCAGAAAGTTATGTACATAAACTTCACGAATGAAGTAGCATATAACGAAGGAGAAGATTTATTTTTTCAGTCTGTATATAAAATATGTTGATCTTTTCTATCTGTCAAACTAATTCTTCTTGTATCTATGAATTTATCTTACGTTTTAACAATGATTTTTTTAGTATTATTAAAAATATTTCGACATGAACTTGGTTTCTTCAACCAGTAATCTGTCAATGTCTACAAGTAATTGTTTTAACTTTATTTATCATTATTAAAAGTCTTCTTATTATAGAACCGACTGGTCTCCTAACATTACCTGACGAACTACTTCAGATTATTTTTGAATTCCTTTCTTCATTTGATCTTATTCAGTCAGTCTTTTCTCTCAATCATTCACGTTTAAATGCACTTATATATCCTTCTATCTCTCGAGTCGATCTAACAACATTTCCTATTCGACATTTAAAAGATATTTTTAATTTGATATCGATCGCTCGAATAAATAGTGATTTAACCAGCATAATTCGTTTCGCTCCATCACTGTATTCACTTTTCATCATACAGACGAATCCAAGCGACTTAAACTTTCTCAGCTTTCTACCCTATTTTGCACGTCATCTGAAATCGCTTTCAATTCAACTTCATACACAATGCCAAATCAACAAACCACTATTGCCGGCACTCATTTTTCAGTCGAGCTGTTCACTCGAAACTCTCACGATCATTCCCGATAAAATGTGGATATCCATCGGAGAAAACCATATTGTATCATGTTCGTCGTTGAAACGTATTACACTTTCTATCGTAGGTTTGGGTCAATTATTCATTCTCTGTGAATGTTTATTATCTCTTGAATATCTTCGAATCTTATCTATTGAATACTGTAGAAACGATAGATTATACAACATTGATCGGTGTGTGTTGGGGAAAACCTTCTCAAAACATTTACATGAATTGTGGATCTCTGGCCACATTAATTACATTGACATCGAACTGTTCGTGCAACAATTCGCTTTATCTCTGCAGTATCTCACATTGAGATTATCCACTGGACGTGAGCCTATGACTGGACATCGTCTAGAAACAGGCTTGATTAATGTATGCACTAAATTAAAAAAGTTTCAGTTCTATTTTTACTTCAACCACGACGACAAACATATGTTCGCTGACATCGAATCATTCAAATATACTAATGACGTAAGTTTATATGAAACTATCAATCAGTTTCAAAGATTTTTATTCTATGACACATAAGACTCGATTCATAATTAAAACTACAAGGAATTGTCTTAAATTTTTGAGAGAAAAAAAATTCATTTTGCTTATGAAATTAATAATAGTTGAATACCGAAAATTTTTTAGCAATAAAGCCATATTTTTGTGACAAACATTTACAACAAAATCTTACAGTGATTCAATTTTTTGGTTGTTTTCAGAACTCATTTTAATACTGTAACCACAACTACCCGAGATTTAATCATTTATATCCTTTGATGGGTTGACTCTATACTTTGTGAAGAATTGAAACCATTATCTCGAAGTGCAGCTGTTTCTTTTCTGTAAAATTAGCAGAACCGAATTGTTGATGCATATAATTAATCTAAATGTTATTGATTTTTTTTTTAGAAAACTTTATCAAGCAACTATTGGTCATTACATCCTGTTGTTTGTTTTGATAACATTGTTGCATCGCTTCCATTTACTGAATGGTATTTTCGCAGCTTCGGCAACGCATTTCCCAATACAATTCATTTTAATATACCTAATCCACCACCGTTCAAGTGCATTCGTCAAATAGTACTTTGCGAGTATGATGGTCCATTATCACTTGCCTTATTTAAATTTGTTGAGCGATTGTTTACACGCATCGATCATCTCTACATCTCAAATGGATGTTGCTTAGAGAAATTTGATTGGACATTACTGCCACGTTTCCCTAAAATAACAACGATGACATTGGGTCTTTACTATAAAAGTTGTGATACGTTCCCTGATAGTCCGCTTAATGCTGCGTTGTTGCGTGCATTTTTCTCGATGGTCCCCAACTTGCGACGATTGCAGACATCGATGAACTTTCTTAAAGAACATGAGACAGTGTTACGTGCCGATCAGCAATTACAAGACGTCGCTAAACGCATTGAAGAAATACATATGATAAAATATGAAAATAAACAGATGGAAGAATTTGTAATTTCTTTTTTTCCTAATGCTAAACTTCATTTTGACTATTGACCTGACCAATTTTTCTAGATTTGTTTTTTTTTGTTTTATTTTCTGTTATATTACTATTGTTCACATAATTTCTAAGTCTCTATTTGAATATTGTATATAACTGTAACATGAAACGCTGAGACTAATGCAAATCTCAAATATCTTTAATTTAATAAAATATCTGCAAAAATCGATAATAGTTAACTTTATTCGATTATATCTTTATCATTGAAGACAATGGTATAGTATCGTTTTAGGCAATAGAATAATTCAAACACATTCAAAGATTAATTCTTTTGTTCAATCTTCGTTGAAGAGTAACTTTTGGGTCGAATCAATAGTGTCAACTGAATTAGATACATACATTTTGCTTCATTAAGCATGGTTTAACTATTGTGACCTGGAGAGCTGGAGGGAAAAAACTTTTGGAGTACCCTACGTATCCGATCCTCAAATGACTAATGATGTTAAACCTTTTGCTAACATAACTCAATTCAGTCAATTTGGCGATGCCGAACAGGGGTGTGATGGTTGAGTGTGGGTACATGAACGACTGATACCCACACCCCAAAACTGCTTTTGAGACGAAAATCATTATGAGTTCATTCTGTTCTGCCTAATTATTCTAACATTTTCCATAACCATAAAGGAATGTCTATTGTTGAATTCGTTTAGATAAAAATACAAAGCATGCTACTATCCAAAACTCTGAGACGGATAGATGATTTCTTTCTTAGAGTCCGTACAAGGCCAAATTTTATTGTTGAAACCATAGTACTGGCTCAATTTAGGTTTTTGTATAAGCTTTTCTGATGAAAAAAACTTTGAATGTTTGTCTATCATCGATAAAAAAAATCAGACTATTTGATTGAAACAGAGTAGAAATATTCAGGTTTTTTATCGTAAAGCTACTTATTGGACCACCCTGTATGTGGTTTGTGCTCAATTTACTTCAGATGAGTTGCATAGTTAATGATATTTATTTAGTTCACAGTGTTTTTCTCAAAATATATAATAAAGGCGGAACTTTTTTCACATTAACAACATACGTACATTTATTTAAAAATAAATAGGAAATATACAATTTATCGAGAGAAATTGAGAATAACCTTTTTTGTCGACATTTTTATCAACATTTAAACTGACAATTAGTATAAAAATAAATTCACTATAAGATAAATTAAAGATTTTTGAGATCATTACTCATTCTCATTTTCTAAATTATGTGCAGCAGAGAATTAATTCAATAACCAGTGACATTTAAAAGCCAATAATCAACCATCCTATATATAACATGGTTAAATGCAGATATGAATTTGGTCATGTCCATCGAACCATCATCTGTCGTAATAACACTTGTGCGTTTGGTTAACCTTAAATTTTGATATATAATTATAATGATCATATTCATGATTTTTTTTTTCAAACATCGATAGATACTATTAAAATAACGCCACTATCGCTCAATAGTTAAGTTCTTCGGCCCATACCTTCAAGGTACTGTATTCGATCTTGGCGCTACCAGACATAGAATGACCATGGAGAGTCTTTATTACCGGCTGGTTGTCTCCGATCAACCGTTCAATAGCATACTGACTGCATCGTGACATACACAGGCTCTTATGTCTAGTGTGTGTTGGGAAGCTCAAGTGATTTAGCGGCAGAACGTTGAGTCACACCGGCCTTATGTCCAGAGCTACAGATGAATTGATTGTAAGAAAAATATTGGGTCAACGAAATTGTCACCGGACAGAATCCTATATGGCAAGATAGTCAAAAGACAGAGTGCTCTCCTTCTTCTTCTATTAAAGTGACATCGATCAAGTCACTATTTACTTTAACTTGAAGTTCTATATGCATGCACTGATGCTTGTGACAACTGGAATGAACAAATTGAATTTTTTTGCTATTGATAGGCAGAAATATTTGGTGTGATCGGTAGAAAATTTCTTTATAATATTTGTTAAGAATGTGACTTAAATGATTATGATTGTAGTCGACATGCTGATAGGTATCTGTAAAAATTTCTTGATTTTCAGACTATATGATCAAAAGTTTGGTTTTTCCAATGACTTCTTCCTGACAAGTATGATGAATATCTCAAATAAAATTTGTTAGAAAGGCGTATTGCCGCTGTCTTATCATTATCTCATACTATTCACCGAATCTGATGACACATAAACAATGATCATATCTCTGTATCATATAAAATTTCGAAACTTTAAAATTATAAAATTGTGAAGTTATTCATCTTTAAAATTATTTCTCTACGGTTGTTTTAGATTGAAACAAATTTGGGTGAATCCATGGGATTTCTACCACTCTCGGAAAAAAGTAGAATTCCGTACCAGTGTTCTCAAAGAAGTTTTTTTTCGATTTTGCCCTTCCAGTTAGATGTATAGTCGTCGAAAATGGTCTTTGAGCAAAAAAGAATAATTTTTATACGCTTAAAGTTTGGAGAACTAACTCATTATTTAGGAACAACTCGGCTTTTGCGCTAAATATTTCCGGATTTAAACTGAAAATATATTAGTAAAAAAGCCGAATTGTCCCTAAATAATGAATTAGCTCTCCAAAACTTAAGCATTAAAAGAATTTTTCTTTTTGTTCACAGACCATTTTCGACGACTATACATCTAACTAAAAGAGCAAAATTGAAAAAAAAAATTTTTTCTGAAAAGTGGCAGGAACCCGGCGAATTTGCCCATTTTTTCTTCAATCTCATGCTTTCAAACTCTATCAGAATACTTACTGAATTTGCTCCAGGTCCATCGAGTGCCATGGTTAGTGATTCAGTTTCTTTTCCATCTAATGTATTATACACTACTGTATACAATGATTTATAGCATGTACAATACTTTGTTGTACATTCTTCACTGGATTTCACTGCAGAGCAATCTTGTCTTGAACATTTGGTCTTAATAACTTTATAATTCTTTACAAAACACTGGATTGGCTTGTAAACTAATTCATCATGGTCTTCTGTAAGATAAATGGAAGTGTTAATCGCACCGAGAACTATGAATGTAGTCACAGTTATTAAACAAAGGCATAAAATACCATAGAGACATATGTCATAGCAACGTTTTTTTGACATACTGTTGTCAGTACGTTAATAAAAATAGTTGCACATTTATATACATTTTTTAACGAAACAAAAAAACGGAAGTAAAAGTTGGTTTTTTCCAGTTTCTGTTGTCGTTATGTGATGACTCATTGGGTGGATTTTTCAAAATTTCACAATGCAGCAGCATTCGACTGCAAGACATGATTAACATTCACTATTCTATACGGTAATGCAGAAAGAGAAAGAATCGAAACATAACAAAAACTCAGAAATCAGGATGTATTTAGGTTACGAAAAAAAAAAGTTATTGTATAAACATATTGACTTTATTACAGTTAAGTCTACAGTCAGAGAGCAGGACTCTCTAAGAAATCAGCAGAAAAATTTTTTATTTCGATTTTATAGCAGTAGCATCGATAACACTTAAAAACGAATTCGGATTAAGTTAATGTTGTTGTTGTTACTAACAGTATTACCAACATGAGCTAAGACAGCCATAAACCAATTTTGGTCTAATTTAAGAGTTTCACTATATGGATGTGGGTGTGGGTGTGGGGTGTGGGTTAGGAGGAGACCAACACCCACACCCTCATGATATTATTGCTTATAATTATCGCTTTAATTTAGTACAGATTCTTCTTATAGATAGCTTCATTGATTACAAATAAAAACTCGATTTTATGAGAAGTACATCACGTTCTGGTTGAACAATGCACTTTTTACATAGGCAACTCTCGATATTTTTTCACACCTAAAACATTTTGCACTATGCTGAGTACAAATGAGTAGGACTCCGTGTTTTTAAAAACTTTGAGAGATTTTTGGATGCTTTCAAAGAAATATTACTATTGAGAGACAAAATTTCAGACATCTACAAGAAACTTGTCAGCGCAGTCCTATAGGACTGAAGTGTGGAAATCACGTATGCTTCCTTACTTCATGAAACTAATATAAAACACGTAAAGTGAAAAATCTCTCTTAGATCATAGTGTTTCGTAGAATAATCGACGACTAGAATCAAGATTCTCGAAAAATTCTACATTTTGAATAAAGAGTTTTTTACGGACTCATTTTAATGGGCAGAAAATTGTGAAAACAAAAAACGAAGTTCAATATTAATGACACCCGAAAATCTAACAATGGTCATAAAACTGCTCGAGAAAATAACTCACTAATCATGTAGCACAATCTTCGATTATTTCAACATCATATTCATGTTCAATTGATTCACATTCAATTTATTTCCTATTTAAAAATGTTCTTCAAAACAAACTAACGAAGGAACGTTTTCAACTGATTAATCGCTTTCTTATCGAAAGCTTGTGGATTGTAGGCTATCGAACATTCTAATATTGAATATGACTATAAGAAATCCTCTTAGATCTTTATATGCTGGTTTTCTAGAAAACCGATTTTTTAGAGTAAAAGAAATTTTTCAAAAACCGTTTTGTATCTACTCAGATGGTAGACCATATCAAGTTCTCTATAATACAATAATCTTTTTCATTGTTCAAAAATGAATTTCAGGTAAAATAATATCATCTTGAAGAATTTCACATCGAAATGCTGATATAATATACATATACATATATCTCTTTCGAGGCGATTCGGTTTTCATAGAAAATAACTTTAACACATTCATCTTCATGTCTATTCACTCTCGATAAATGCACTCGTTAGACTTTTCAGTATGTACAGCCATTCATTTCTCTTTTTCTTGTTTGTACCATTACACAGCGGTCTTGTTCCACGTAGAACTGAATAGTTACTCAAGTTTGCTTTTCTCTTTCTCTCATATGTATTTGCACTAGGAACAATATAGAGAAACAAAATGTCAATCTGTTTTTGTTTTCTTTTCGAAGCATCATCTTTAATTCTTTCTGTTATGATCTACATCTCCTATAGGTGTAATTAGAAGACATATTCTTCTTATTTTCATCATTGAGCATTCTTCAGTGGAGGAAAACAAGGTATAAATTTATCTGATTAGCTGTCAGCATACTATACATGTCTCAGGCGATCCATGAAATGATATCAATAGGTGACATCTGAATTGATATTTGGAACGGCAATAGTTAACGCCTATTTGATTTACAAGGAAAATTATGACACAAGCAATGTGACCATGCTACAATTTTGTGAATCTTGTACGATCGTTACGTCTTAGTACGTCATTCGAGATGCTGAAACTTGGTATGAAGCAACAATCAACAAGTAATTCGAAGTGTAAACTAGCTGATCATAAGCTTGCAGAAAAAGAAGAATCTGCGCGCAATGTTCGCAGACACTGTAGACTGCTATGAGAAAGGAAAGGAACCACAATCAAGAGAAAAGAGCTATCCGGCAGCAAAGAAAATAAAAATCTTTTGTTCTGACTGTAATTAATTCTTTTATCTTGATTGTTTTAATAAGAAATATTATGCTATGGAATAAAAGAATCAAAAAACATATCCAGGGCAGAGCAGAATTCACATTGTGTTTAACCTCCTACCTAAGAAAAAAGCAAAAGAAAGTGCTTTTCTATACAGTTTCTCATTAAACTATAGCGTCGCCCACCGGTGGGCGACATCGCCTCGAAAGGGATATATATATCTCGACTGAATAAAATACAATGTCTATATTGTTTACAAAAAGCAACAATTTGAAACAGAAAAAGTTATTGTTTTCTAGGCAATTCTATATACTTTTTATTCTGGATGGATCAAGAAAAATATTTTAGCGAAAATTTTGTTCGCCTAGAAAATCACTATATGAAAACCTAAGTGAATTTCTCATGGTTATATTCGATATTTTCATGATCGATAGTCTACAATCAACTAGATTTCAATGAGAAAAGAATTAATCAATTGAAAACATTACTTCGTAAGCTTGAAAATTTCGTGAGAGATTGTGTGACAAAAGAAAAATATTCATGGCAAGTATATGAACGTTCTTATGGATGGTTTCTAATCTTTATTCTTGTAAACATCAACATAAGAATTCTATTGGATGTATAAAGGGAAAGAAAAGCTTAGATACTAATCGGATTTTTATGCACAACAAAAATAGAACATCCATCTATGGGACATTGTATTATGATTGTTTGATTGTGATACTACTTTTATGAGATATTGATAATCAAGGCAAATGTAAAAATGCTAATACCAGATAAACACAGAATAAAAATCATTTTCAATCAAGAATGCATTATGATAACTTTCATCATATAATACATCAATTACTTTTAGCCATATCCATCTAACCTATCTTGCGGTTATAAATATGTTTCATATAATTATCTATTATTATTATTACCATTGATCTTTTCACATACATATATTTATTTAAAAAAAAAACATGAATTCTTAGTTATTAACTGTGTCATTATTAAAGTCACCATCTTTTTTTTTTCTTTTTTTTTTATTCAAGAGCTTTTCAACTTAACAAGACGATCTGACGTATACAGACACACGCACACACACACAAGCACAAGAAAAAGAACGAAATAAAGAATTGAGAACAGAGGAAAAAAATAATCAATAATAGAAAAAAAGACAGACAGATACACACATCGACACATATACCATGAAGATCAATTTCGAATAAGAACAACAGAGAATGTCTCATTAAATTCATTTTTTGTTTCATTCTTATTACTGAGCTTTAATAGTTGCTTGTTTAGCTTCATTAAATTGTTTAACAAATCTTTTTGCTGTATCACTTGATTTAAATTTGAGACATAATGTTTCATGTTTAGCTTCACCATCAGC
>CAJNOL010002764.1:10366-31989 GCA_905250125.1 Rotaria sordida | reverse complement strand
AAAAAATCGGGTCCTCCGGCCAGACTGGTTATCCCCATATATATATATCAGAAAAAAAAGGAAAAACACAGAAAATGTCGACGTGTTATATAATAAATGGACAAACAAGAATAACAATAAAATAACAATAGAGGTCAGGTCCTAACACCCTCACCCTTAAAAGAAGTTTTTCGAATTTTGGCTGCTTTTCCATAATAATACGCTAAAAAGCCAAAGCGAAAATTTGTTTTCAGTATAAATTATAATTGAAATTTTAGCTATTTTCATACGGAACTAGCCCGGAAAGCGCGAGGGAGAATTCTAGCGCATTTATAAGTCTTAATTCAAGTTTTGCGGAATTTTTGATCAAAGTAGCCCAAAAAACGAAAGCGAAATTTGATCCCTGTAATAAATTATAATTCAACTTTCCGTAAGTGAAGTTCGCCCCCTATTCGAGTAAATGCTGGCCCGATTCGCCTAGGAACTTGTTCCAAGGTTCCTATTCTTGTTTTTAGTATTGCTTGATCAGCTCTATCTGATGGTATAATTTGATTATTGATAGCGGAAACCATGTGGCCAAAAGTCCAAAAAAGCAGGTTTTTCACTATAAGACCTATGAATCCAGTTAAGTAAATCCTGTCCTGATTCACTCAGGAACTTATTCCAAGTCTCTTATTCTTGTTCTAAGTACAACTTGATGAGCTCTATCCAACGGCATAATTGGATTTTTGATAGCGCAAACTATGTGGTCAAAACGTCCAAAAAATCGGTTTTTTCACTATAGAACTCATGAACCCATTTGCATGGATCCTGCCCCAATTCCCTCTGGAAGTTGTTTCTAAGCTGCTATTGTTGTTCCAAGTAGAACTCGATGAGCTCTATCCAATGGTATGCTCAGACCTCAGAAAGCTCGAAGTATGATTTTTCAGATTCTCACTAGCGTTATACATGACCAGAAAAATCATACTTCGAGCTATGCAAGATCTGAGCTTACCATTGGATAGAGCTTGTCGAGTTCTACTTGGAATAAGAATAGCATCTTTGGAACAATTTCTTGAGCGAACTAGGACAGGATCTACAGTATGAGGTTGATCGAACATAGGGTAAAAAGTCAGTATTTTGGACTTTTTGACCATACAATTTAAGTTATAAAAAGTCTAATTATACGGTTGGGTAGAGCTCATCAGGTTGTAATTGGAGCAAGAATACGCGTCTTCGAACAAGTTTCTGAGCGAATTGGGGCAGGATCTATGGAACGGGACCCATGGATACTAGAGTAAAAAGTCAGTAATTTGGACTTTTTGACCAAAAACTTTGAGCTATGAAAAATCTAATTACACGTTTAGATAGAGCTCATCAAGTTGTACTTGGGACAAGAATAGGAGCTTTGGAACAAGTTGTTGGAAGAATCGGGGCAGGATCTACGGTGCAGAGTCAATGCCTCATAGGGTAAAAAATCAATATTTTGGATTTTTTGACCACTTAGTTTGACTTCTGGAAAATATAATTATACCATTAGATAGAGCTCATCAAGCTGTACTTAGAACAAGAATATGTGCTTTGGAACAAGTTCTTGAGCGAATTAGGGCAGGATTTACTCGAATCTGGAGCCCACTTTACAGGCGTCTAGCGCCATTTATCACTAGAAAAACCATACTTCGAGCTATGTAAGATTTGAGCATACCGTTGGATAGAGTTCGTCGAGTTCTACTTGGAACAAGAATAACATCTTAGGAACAAGTTTCAGAGCGAATCAAGGTAGGATCTACGGAAATGGTTTCATGCGTCCTATAGTGAAAAAACCGATTTTTGGACGTTTTGACGACATAGTTTGCGATATGAAAAATCTAATTATACCATTGGATAGAGCTCATCGAGTTGTTCTTAGAACAAGAATAAGAGTCTTGGAACAAGCCCCTGAACGAATCGGGGCAGGATTTACTAAACTGTGTCCATGGAACTTATAGTGAAAAACCTGATTTTTTTGGATTTTTTGATTACAAGGTTTCCGGTATCATTAATCAAACTATACCATCAAATAGAGCCCATCAAGCAGTACTAAGAACAATAATAAGAACCTTAGAACAAGTTCCTAGGCGAATCGGGGCAGGATTTAGTCGAATTTGAGTCAACTTCACTAATGTATCAAATTTTGGTTAATGTTTCATAATAATAATACCTTAAAAAGCCAAAGCGAGAATTTGTTCCCAGTTATAAATTGTAAATGAAACTTTGGCTATTTGTACACCAAATTAGCCGAACAGGCGTGCACGAGAATTCTAGTGCACTCATAAGTCTTAATTCACGTTTTGTCGAATTTTTATAAAACTAGGCCAAAAAAGAAAAGGGAAAGTTTCATCCCATTTATAAATTATAAATCAAATTCTGGCTGCTTTTTCAGGATGATATCCTAAAATTCGAATGCGAAAATTTAATTCCAGTTATAAATTATAATTGAAATTTTGGCTGATTTTACACGAAAGCAGCCCAAAAAGTGCAAGCGAGAATTCTAGCGTATTTAGAAATCTGAGTTTTAGTTTTGAGGAATTTTTATACAACTAGGTGCAAAAAATCAAAGAAAAATTTTTATCCCATTTATAAACTGTGAGTCAAGTTTTGGCTGCTTTTTTATAAGAATAGCCTAAAACGGCAAAGCCAAAATTTGATCCCTGTAATATATTATAATTCAAATTTTTGCTACTTTCATTTAAAAATAGCCTAAAAGTCAAAGTCCAGATTTGATCCCAATTATACATTATAGTTCAAATTGTACAATGTCGAGCTCTGCATCATAGATGAGTATGAGCATTTTTCGTGATCTTTATCTTATCGTACTCCACTGCGCAGAAGGCCTATTCTAAAAACCTCGTTTTTTCATTAGTCTATTCAAGATCAGGGAGGGAAAAAAATTTCAGGCGGAGAAAAAGTGAGAGAATGAGTAGAGAGCGAAAAAAAGAGACAAAGATAGCTGAGTGAGAGAAAGGAAAGAGTAGAGAGGAGTGAGAGAAAGGAAAGAGGAGATAGGAGTGAGAGAAAGGAAAGAGGGGAGAGGAGTGAGAGAGAGGAAAGAGGAGAGAGGAGTGAGAGAAAGGAAAGAGGAGAGAGGAGTGAGAGCATAAGGGAGAGATAGAAAGAGAGAGAAATTAGGAGGCGATAAACTGAAAACTGTAGAGCGTGAAAATGAGAGAAAATAAGAGCAAGAGCTGACGGTATAAAAGCGACGAACATTGTTGATAATTTCAGTTTTCTGTGGTTAATATTGCAAATCAAGCAAGCAAAAGGTAAGTGCTGTGTTTGTGTTACTTATACTTTCATAGTACTTTTTATTACTTACACTGGCACAGTGTTTCGTATTATTTATAATGTCATAGTACTTTTTATTGTTTAGTTCGTTGTAATACTAGTGTCGTGTGGAATTTTACTTATTTCGTTTCTCAAGGCTAGATTCAAACTTTTAAAGTTAAGCCGTTCTTTTTTTTGGCTTCTCTGAGTCTCAAACCGAGTATTCGCATCAGTTGATGATATATGCCAAAGTTGAAACTTGAATTCAACTATTCAATGTATTGAATAATTGAACTTCAACTATTCAATACATTGAATAATTGAATTTCATAACAAAGTACCGGTTCGGAACTGCCCATCGAAAATTCTCTTATTATTAATCGAACTATTTTTCGAAATAAGAGCAGCCTGGAATTTGATAGCGTGTAAATCGAAGAGGATGATCTTATGAGAGAACAGGATGACACGTGGCAGCAGCTAGCCGCGAGTGACACCCCGAAGGGATGCCGACGAGCGACCAGCCGCTGCACTGAAAAATTCCCTGAGGGAAACGATCAAGGTGTTAGGATTCGTCGGAAAAATGTCAACAGTCTAGATCTGATGGATTTCAATAGGAATTAGAAGTGGCAAAGAACTGAGAAATATTTTCAAGTTGAGTATGAAAACAGTTTTTCTGTACAGTCACAATATCTGAATAGTACATTGAACAGAAAGCATTACTCAAAGAATTTATATAGGGTGATCAAAGAGTTCTTGGTATTCACTGTATTTTGTTCAAGGAAACGACATTTCATTCATTTTGTTGCACCATATATTATTACCTTTTCTGAAAGAAAGGGTCTTAAAGTGAAAAAATGTATGTATGTTTGTCTGTCTGTCTGTCCTAGCCAATCAGAAACGAGCTTTTCTATTTTAACGTTTTTCGCCATTCTGATGAAACTTTGCTATAGGTTTTCGGGGGCGAGGAGTTCCAATCAGAAGTCCGATTTCTAATCCGAGCTTTCATTGGTTGAGAATCGGACCAATCAGAAACGAGCTTTTCTATTCATTGGGTTTTCGCCCATTCTGATGAAACTTTGCTATAGGTTTTCGGGGGCGAGGAGTTCGAATCCGAAGTCAGATTGTTGATCTGAGCCTTCATTGGTTGGGAAACAGACCAATCAGAATCGAGCTTTTCTATCCATCGGATTTTCGCCCATTCTGATGGAAGTTTACTATAGGTTTTCCGGGGCGAGGAGTCCAAATCCAAGGTCGGATTTTTTATCTCAGCTTTCATTGGTTGGGAAACGGACCAATCAGAATCGAGCTTTTCTATTCATCAGATTTTCGCCCATTCTGATAGAAGTTTGCTATAGGTTTTCGGGAGCGAGGAGTCCGAATCCAAGGTCGGATTTTTGATCTAAGCTTTCATTGGTTGAGAAACGAACCAATCAGGAAGGAGAGTGTGGGTGGGTGTGAGCGGATGGGTGTGGGTGTGGGTGTAGGTGAGCATCGATAAGAAAATATTCACACTCGCATCCACACCCATACGTATCGACACCCACCCACAGCCGCACCCACACCCCCACCCACACCCACATGAAGAAACAACTGGCAGCAAGGCTAGTAATGGCGTTAAATATGGGTACGGCTAGCCGTGAGTGGCCGACCGGAGGGAGGCCGATGAACGACTAGACGTTGACTTAGAAGGTTATTTTAGAGCATAATTTTGAAATGAGTCTGAAGCGGTTTAGGAAGATTCTCAGAAGAACTTAACTAATGCTGATTTGAAAACAAATTCGGCAATACATCATTTTGTTAAAATAAAAAGAAGTTGAAAACTATGACGAAAAGTACACAACATTATTTAAATGTCGGAAATTTTTGATTACATATCGATACGTCATGAGTAAACTATTTTTTTCGCCTATCAGAGTATTAATGTGACAAATGGTAGGCAGAAAAATAGACCATATTTGGAAACGGCTAGTCGTGAGTGGCCGACCAGAGGGAGGCCGACGAACGACTAGACGTTGATTTAGAAGGCTTATCGTAAGTATAATAAGTGAAAGTTGAGCCACCTTCAGAAATTGTCAAATGATCTGATTCTTGAACCAAAATTATTCCTTATTAGACATTTGATGCAATATAGCCTATCCAGTAAAGGATTTATGAATGCTAGCAGGGCGTTATTTGCTTGTTGTGTCGTAAGCAAAAATAGATGTAGTTGTGCTGTCCTAAAGGTTTCAAGAAGCTGTACGGAATCCTATAATTTTGAAAAAAATATGTTTTTTTTCAAGTTATTCTGATTTAGGGTGGTCACCACTTGGTCATGCTACTGAACTCGCTGAACAAACGGAAACAACTACACGACATCTAATTTCGTTTTCTTAAAGAAACAGTCATATAGCAATACATATCCCACTTAAAAAGCCATAAATGTTTGTCTCTGCGTTTTATTCAGGAAAATCAGAGTTCAGGATAAGAAAGTATGACATCTCAAACAACTGAATATGACCATATATCTGCAATAAGCTTGAACAAACTTAATCAAGGATAAGTAATTGAAATTCGAGGTCTGCTTCTGATGATAGTATAACATTTAAATGTCTAGCGAATCATTTAAGGGTGCTCGCTATAGAGAAATCTGGTGCTGAAAGGCGGTTAATATTTTTCAAAACATCTATTTTTTGATTCATCAACTATATTAAGGTTCCTTTACCCAGATTATTTTCAAAATGACAGAATTCGAGAATATTCTGTATCACAACTAGCTTAAACTCTTTCAATTTGATTAATTTTTTCAAAAAAATAAGTTATATGGTTGTGATTGATCATTTATTCATCAACCCAGGTCGAACAATACGGTTACTTTACGGTTACTTTACAGATCGTATTACGGCCGTCACACTTGACCCAGTAATACGGACCGTACTATAGTGATTTTTTAACCGTATACGGCCGTATTTTCGCGGTATACGGTACCGCATTACTGCGTCAAGTATACGGGGTAATACGGGCCATTTACGACCGTAAACTAACCGTTTTTACATCGTTTACTGTCCGAAAACGGCTCGTAACGAATGTTCGTTTTGATCGACCTGGGAAGTTAAAAACCAACTGTGTTCGATTAGTTTCATGCAATCAAGAAGACTGTAAGATATAGTATAATTAAAATTGAAATTATATTCAATAATAATCATACTAAATTCTCTTTCAGAAAAGGGTCAGCGAATCCATAGGATGAGCGCTACTTGTAGATAGTGATCGCGATATACCATACAAAGTTTCATCCTTTTAACTCTTAAGGTATTGTTTCGAAGTAAACAATAGGTATTAAATTGGTCTCCTCGGTTATTACCCCTGTTCAATTGTAACAGGTGCTGATGATCTAGGCTATCTTGAATCCGTCGTCAACAACAAGAGTCTGAAAGTTCAGTCCATGATGAGCACCCTTGACGAAAGTTAACTTGATTCTGGTCACTTAAAAGTAGATAATGACGTTACCATACACGTTGCTCGAAAAATCACGAAGGAAATTGGTGGAATCATAGACCATGACCATTCTTCGTTGTTGGCTGAATCAACTAATTATACATTTAACAGTTTATCACTAATATAGGCTGTATGACTAGTTACTATAGAAACGATTACACGATAAGAAATGGCTCATATGTGATTAAGAGTTGAGATATCTAATTGTTTCTGGTAGTGTTAAGGATTAATGCCACTTGAAGGACGAGTTTCATCTCCGAACCCAAGTTTCGATCATAATTTTGATCGAATGTTGCGATGGCAAATCTGAATCTGTTAGCTATTAATGGTATCATATAAAATTCGATTCCGATCTAGGAATCATTTTGATTTTTTTAAGTTCGAAACAGCTGGTGGATTCCAACAGTAACTGAGCAGGTCAAATCATTTACTTCAAATCGATACCTTAAGAGTGAGTTAAAAGGATGAAACTTCTCATGGAATATTACACCACCACCTCTAATATGTGGTGTAACGAAATGGATGAAATGTTGTTTCCTGAATAAAATACAGTGTACTCCGAGAACTTTTTGATTACCCAATGTATATTAACTCTATCGGAAGCAAAATTGAATGAAATAAAATGACCTTTTCTGTTGATATGTGTACTGGTTGGTTTAGAAACTGTAACTTCTTAACTACATTGTCAGCTAATACAGTATATGTTGGTTTTAGATTGTGTTTAAACATATGAAAAAAAAGAAAATGATAGTGAATAGTATAACTTTTTCCAATTTTATGAAAATGGTTATGAATTGAGTGACCTTTTTGTCGTTACCACGGAGCGTTTTTGGATATTCATGAATTGAATGCAAAGGACAACAGTAAATAATATACCGAGTTTGATCCTATTTGAAAATTATAAGACAATCCCGCTAATTTGTACCTGTTTTCTCTCTTATTCGAACATATATGGGAGCCATTTTTTTGGATAGATAGCTCTCAGTATTCTCTAAAAAATTGCAAAGACATGAGGATTTGAAATGCTTAGGCAGTACCTTTTAATAAAACGACAACAGTGTTACTCTATTAAATACAGGGTGCCCCAAAAGTAACGAGACAAAGTTTTTTTCGATTTTTTCTTCTTATAGAACGTCAGCTAGTTCTCATATTTTTACCACAGATACTAGATGACATAAGTGGAAGATCTAGCACATGAACAATATTTGAATGTAGTAATTTATTCAAACGCATACAAATATAGTATTACCGAAGAAATAGAAATATAGTTGACAGTTATACTTTCCACTGTCGTAGCGTATACTACCTTGTCTTTGGTGGTATTTATATATGTACTAGTGGTGACGTCTGCAGCAAACAATACGAGTGGTCATCTCTTCTATCAGATGATCCACATTTTGTGCTCTGTTTACTATCTGTTTCTTTTTTCGCAGTTCTAACTGCGTTTTTCATATTTTTTCAATCATGACTTTTGAATAAATTACTATATTCAAATATTGTTCATGGGCTAGATCTTCCACTTATGTCATCTAGTATCTGTGGTAAAAATATGAGAACTAGCTGACGTTCTATAAGAAAAAAAATCGAAAAAAAACTTTGTCTCGTTACTTTTGGGACACCCTGTATATAGGATTGGATAGGATAAATTGTTTCGATCTCTATCATTTCAAAAGACACGGGCACTATTGGTTGTACATAGATAGTTCTTATTATGCTATCAAAAATTGCAAAGACACGAAGATTTGGAATGCTTCGTCAATACCTTTCAAATCTCCAAGAGATCGAAGTGATTCACACCTTGAAATCCTATATGTTTGGTATAGAAATACCATTGGGATTTTATTAAGAGATGTTGCTCGAGCATTCCAAATCTCCATATCTTTGCAGCTTTTAAAGGCATTTCAAAAGCTATCTATGCACAATCAATAGTGCCGGTGTCTTTTGAAATGATAGAGAAAAGGGATACAAATTAGCTAGGTTAGGTTTTCTTATAATTTTCCAATAAGACCGATTTTGATAGCGTTTCCATCTCATTCTTTCATATGGTTAAACCTATTATCTGAAAAATGTATGCATGGGTAGACGAGGATCTTAAACTGGAATGTAGCAATAAATTGTAATGTATTATTATTATCAAAAAATTATATTTTTAACCTTGTCTGTATTTTCAGGAGTTCTGGTTCGTGGAATTCCTAGCTCGCTATAACTCGAAGAAAGTAATGCAAAAAGTTATATGTAAATGAGGTCATATCTTTCATGTTAAATTGACAATAGACAACTATTGCTGAAATGCACTGATTTAAAAAGGAGTGACTAGCCGTGAGTGGCGCTCCGGAGGGACGCCGATGAACGACTAGTCGCTCATATTGCAAGCACACTGCAGATTCACCTCGCAAAGAATCTGTGTAAAAGCTAGATTTTTTTTGCGAAAGCTGCACTGGTATTTCCTTAATAATGGATTTCAATGAAACTGAAGAAATCAGGAATAGTTCACAACAAAAATTCGATTTAGAAACTTCCGTCGACAATTCTCGTGCTAGAGATCTAACGATTTTTCGAAGTAAGAGCAGCCTGAAATTTGATAGGTTGTAAGTCAAAGAGGGTGTGGGTGTGGATCTTCTATTCTCTAACACCCACACCCCACATCCACACACCCACACTCACACTCACACCCACACACCCACCCACACCCACATATCCACACCCTTGCGGATTTAAATTGTTGTTTTGGTCTGAATTCTAAATTCATTTCTCATGTAAAAATAATTTTTGATATTAAAGTATTCATACTCGTATCTCAGTTTTCGACTGTTTTGGTGATTTCATCAATATTTCATATAAAGCAAGAGGTAATCGCTCAAATGGCATTTGAACATTTTTTCAGCATATTCGCTTCACTTCAGTATCTCTTCAGAATTTCTGATGTTGGAATGATGTCGAGAGACCAGAAATATCAACAGAACGAGAATCTCCTTGTCAAAAAGTCTATTACTGAACACTCTTCTCCGCTAAAATAAAATTTCAATTAGTCCACCTTGTAATCGTTGAAAATCTCTACACAATAGACTATTCGTATTTGTAGAATACTATTTCGGAGGTACAATACTTGAAAGTATTCAATTGGAGTTTTGGATCTAATGACGACATACAGCATTTGTCTTTACATCACATTCAGAAGGTCTTATAAGAATCTAACAAACAACGTAACCCACCAAAGTTTCATTACTGTACATGAATATGATGTTAAAATCTCATTTTGAAACAGTTTTTATTGAAGTATCTATAGAAATCATCGATGAACTATTTTTACTAGGCTATATTTTCGTCAGGTCTTTGCCTAGACGATATCTTTAACCTATTTTATCAAGTCTAAACTAGTATAGTCAATAAATGCGATTTAGAGGAGAATTTTTGAGAAAGTCTCAGTCTTTTGCATTGAAGTACGTGGGAAAAGTGAGTTATGACGGTGGGATCATGTTTAAAAATTTATATGAAAGATTGGTACGCATACGATATGAAATTCTTGTGTTTCTGTAATAGCAACCTACTTAGCATTACATATTTAGACTCATTTAGTGAAGCGAAGTACAATGTATCTGTTGACGTTATATAACCTGGAAGTGAACCACTCAATAGTAAAATTTATGCAGTTTAAAATAGGGCTATCCAGCCGAAGTATCTATGGGCACACATGAGCATGGCCCAATAGTTTCTTTCTGCTCGATCAGAAGCCAAAAAATGCATGATGTAAAAAGATGCCATCATTTCTTGATGTACAATTCAGAGCTCTTTAAGATGGAGCCAGATTTCGCTAGTTATTCAACGGTGTTCTTTGAAGGACTGCTTTGATATGGATCCACGTTAAGGTCATATTAAATCGGCTTAGTTATAATAGTACATTCACCTAAGCATGGATTAGGTTCTGTGATTTCTGCTATGGCTGAAAACATTCACGTAGAATAGCGAAAATCTCGAAATCTTGGCAATGAAACAACCCATTGTATATTTCAGAGCTAAAGTGATCCCGCATTGCGTTTTATTGGACAGAAAACAGAATGAACATCTATATGAGTTCCACATTTGCCCTTATGTTCGATCTAGTCTCAAAACTTTTTTACCTTACTTCTAGATATTCGCACCAAAGACGTATTTTATCGCTTACTTTCTTGCTTAGCTTATTTATTATTTGCATTAATCAAGAACATTTGAAAATCATGGCTTGCGCTACATTATTTGAACCTATAGCCATAATTGGGATATCTTGTGAATTCGCTGGTGGTATCCATATGCCCATTGATTTGTGGCAGGCACTTGAGGAAAGTCGTGATCTAGGCAGTGAAATACCTGTTGAACGAACCGATCTCTTGTCGTATTGTGCTGATACGCTCAATCGGGATAATGGTGAATTCAAACGAAAACTCATACGTCGTGGTTATTTTTTGCCAACATCAGTGCTTGACACCTTTGATGCAGGTTATTTCAATCTCTCAGATGGAGAAGCAGTTACGATTGATCCGTGTCATCGTCTTCTCATGATGAAATTCGTTCATTTGATTGAAGATGCTGGCTATACTTTAGAAAAAATACGCGGATCACGTACTTCGGTACATATTGGTCAATTCTCAAATGATCATGCATTGGGATCACTTCGGCTTAAACCAGAACATCGAACACGATTTCTCGGTCCACACATACTGCTTTACAATGCATCAGCTCGATTGTCATACCATTTTGATCTACATGGGCCTAATGTATCTCTGGATACTGCTTGTTCATCAGGACTTCAGGCCGTTCATCTCGGTGTACAAGCATTGCGTACAGATGAAGCAGACATGGCCGTTTGTGGTGGTGTTAATGCCATTTTCACACCTGAGCATCTGCTCAATTTTTCAACTGTCGGTGCTGTTGCTGTTGATGGACGAAGTCAATCATTTAGTATCGACGCCAATGGTTACGCGAAAGGTATAGATAAGGCTGCTGCGAGACGACCAAAAGCGTATTACGTTTTTGGTCAAAATTGTCATCTAGATTATTTCAGTGTGGCGCGTAAAAGCATAACAACTTTTGACATTTTATTTTTCCGTTTTTACTCATCAATGTCATCGGTGCATTGCGTGAATCTGTTCGTAAGATCGCTCTATAGTATTTCTACTAGAGACCACGAGTAGGAAGCCATTGAATTTTAGATTAGTCTTGAAAAGAGAAGCTATAGGTTAAACATTTCTGTCGTAGTTTCTATCTAGAGAATATCTTCACAATATTCCTTGAGAAATTACAAAAGGAAAATAATGAAGAGATTGCTGTCACACTAATTCCAGTATATATTGACACATCCAAGCACTTATATAATTCACTAAAATTTCATTGTATGACAGCTAAGATTTCTTTTTCGCTACAATGTAATCGTACATTCTATTTGATGAGAACGACATCGTACTAAAGGTCTCAGTGTGATTAAAAACCAGATACATTGTAGTTCATTTTTGACTTTTCTTGTTGTCTTTAGAGACACAAAAAAAAGATCTTGATCAAACGGTGAATTATTTGAATGCTATTCCATAAACATTTGTTCATTTAGTAGTATCATGTAATGGGAAAAATTGAAAAGTTGTTTTGAATGGAGACCGTCTTTTTTTATCGCAACTAAGTTGAATTTATAAGAACCTCCATCAGTCTCAGTCTATTCTTTTCTTTCTATATATTTCACTTATGAACAAAACTTTATTTCCTATAATGTCACTGTTTACAGGTTTTGACTGTTCAACTTGCACTGAGTTATCGAAGTTCAGTTTGAGAGCTTTATTCTTCAGCTGATAACTCTATAATATACAATAGGGAGCATTGTAGAATAGCAACTAAAACCTCTCTATTGTTATTTTCGGATCTTCGTTGCCCGGTGAAAATTACGCTTTTGAGTTTGAAATTCAAACTTTACCTGCATAGAGATCTAACTAAATTAATTTACATTTAAAGCTTTAAAATTCACGAAGGATATCTTTCCAAGAAATAGTGTTTCCAGGATATCAGTGCATTTCCAGAGATATTTTCAAATTTTATTTTTGAAAACCTCGTGTCACAGATAGGTTATCCAAAGTTTGGAAAAATTTTAGGTAATCTCATTTAGTTCATACATGTATGGGATAAAGTGTGAGCTCAAAATTCACAAAATGCTTTTTCTAGAACATTGAGGCTCTAGAAAGTAATCTCACTAAACCTTACTGTGTTGCAGACAACAGCTTCAGGCACGACTACTTTCATTTTATTTATGGGTTATCAGATTTTCAAAAATTGTTTTTATGGAGCATTTTAATTTTGAAACTTAAAAAACGTGAACATACTGAGTATAGTCAATGTAAAGGTTTTAGTTCCATTAGTTTTTGAAGTGCTCTAGTAACATCAAAGATCTACATCAAGTGATAAGTAACTCGGAGAGTTCAAGTATGTGAGATATGATAGAGTTCTGTAGAAGCTTGTTCAATGGATGTGTCTTCGATTGAGGATTTGAGTTTTAATGAATGTTTGATCAGAGACTAAAATATCTGTTACCTTTTAGGCGAGGGCCTAGGTATGGTTCTTCTCAAACGATTAAGTGATGCTGAACGAGATGATGATAGAATTTACTGTATACTACACGATGTTTTGAGCAATCATGATGGTTCTGAAGGTAAAAGCGGTTATATGGTACCAGCGACCGCCGGACAAGCACGTCTCCTAGGCGAAATTTATGCTAGAACACATTACGATCGAAATCGTATTTTCTACGTTGAAGCGCATGGAACAGGAACACAAGTGGGTGATCCAACAGAAGCTAATACTATCGGTGAATTCTTTCAACGGTCGCCTTTCGATCCTCCATTATTAATTGGATCCGTTAAGAGCAATATCGGGCATACAGAAGGAGTAGCTGGTATCGCGTCTCTTATTAAAACGGTCATGTGTATGAAACATAGGACGATTCCACCAAATATGCATTTCAAAGCTTATAATCCAAAAATTGAAGCAGATCGGTTCAACTTGCATGTGGTCCAGACAATGACTGCATTTCCTCCAATCAATAAAGACGGTGAAAAAGAACATCCAGTAGCTATCGGTATTAGCTCATTCGGTATTGGAGGCAGTAATGCTCATGCTATCGTTGAAGAGTATCATCCAAAAGAGAGATCGATCAATACAAATGGTCATGTTGAAGGAGGACTGTTACAGCAACATGGTCTTTTTATCTTTTCGAGTATGTTGTTCATATTATATTTTCCCTTAACTGTATCTGATTTTTAGCAAAGAATGGTGATTCACTTTACAAACAAGTAGTATCATTCAACGAATGGTTAAAACAAATAGAACCTCAAGATGATGAACGTTCTTTTCTTGCACGTATCTCTCAACAATTACTGCTCAAACGCACTATTAGTCACGAGCACTTGGCCATTTTTGTTTCAGCCAATCGTGCTCAATTGCAACAACAGCTTGATCTTTTTCTTCAAAAACAATCAACACCAGGACTATTAGTCACTAAACGTATTTTGTCAAATTACCCTCGCATATGTTTTGTTTTTAGTGGTCAAGGTCCTCAATGGTGGGCCATGGGTCGAGAACTCTACTCATCTGAACCTATTTTTCGTCAATGGATCCAACGAATCAATGAAGAACTCATAAAAATCAATGGTGGAGAATTCAATTTACTGAGCGAAATGATTGAAAAGACTGAGAAAGAATCACGTGTTAATGACACTAACATCGCACAACCGGCCTTATTTGCTATTCAAGTGGCACTTGCAGCACTTCTTGTTTCGTGGCAGATCTCTCCTAGTGCAATCGTATCTCATAGTGCAGGAGAACAAGCAGCCGCTTTTATCTCTGGACGAGTTTCATTGAATGAAGCAGTTCGTATTGTTTATAATCGATCGCGTCTTCAACATCGAAATACTCGTCAAGGTGGCCGAATGTTGGCTGTTGCTATGAATGAACAAGAGGTACGAGATTCATTGCTCAAAGGAATCGAACACCTGGTGTGTATTGCCGGTGTCAATAGTCCACGTTCCGTGACACTTAGTGGTGATGAAAAAACTATCGATGAAATCGAAGGCATTCTTACAACATTGTATCCGACAGTGTTCAAAGCTCGATTACGTATCGAGAACGCATTTCATTCTCATCAGATGGATCGCTTTGGCATTAGAGAAGAGATACTTTCAACACTTGAGGACATTCGAGGTCTTCCTCTTGAGAATAAACAAGAAATGTTTGATGTTCGTTGTGCACTAGTTCCACTTTATTCACCTGTTACTGGAGGTCGAATAGACGATAAAACACCGCTTGATGCTCGTCATTGTTGGTCAAACATTCGCCAATGTGTTCGATTTGGTGATGCTATTCAAGCAATTATTCAAGATGGAGTCGTCGATGCTTTTCTCGAATTATCACCTCATCCTGCTTTGGCCACATCAATACATGAATGCTGCGAGAAGATATCCACCACTCAACCAGTCATTTTGCCTACTCTTAAACGAAAGGAGGACGAACAGAAAACACTATTGACAAGTATTGCACAACTCTCATATTCGCTCGATGTCTGGAAACATTTTCTTGCATCTCGATGTGTTCAACCAAGTAAAGATCTGGAACATTTATTTGACAATTTTCCATTATATGCATTCAACTTAACTCCTTGTTGGTATGAATCAAAAGAATCTGCAATAGAGCGTCTCGCATATCGTCTACCTCTCCATCCACTACTGGGTGTTCGTCAGTGGACTCAACACACATCGGCAATATGGAAAAGTTTGATCAATCTCAATCTACCTGAACATGCCTATTTATCTCAGCACAAAATGCAGGATGCCATTCTTCTTCCAGCTGCTGGATTTCTTGAGATGGCACTAGCCGCTTGTCGTCAGCTCTTGCCAGTAGCTAATAATGACGAGACGCTACCACCGATCGCTTTTGAGCAGGTTGAATTTATCAAAGCTCTTGTTCTTACCGAACATGAATTGACTGAAGTTATCACACAAATTGTGATGCCAATGCGTGAATGGTTGATTTACAGTCGACCATGGTCGGCAGCTGGGCAAGATTGTCGACGATCTTCTGGTATGGCTTGCAATGATTTTATTGATTCTTTCGTTGATCTTCAAACATTGAATGCATATTCTCTGCGTCAATTTACTCTGCATGCACGAGGTTGCATTGATATTGGTCCTCATTTGAACATTCATGCCTCGTCAGCCTATCGATTCAGTAAAGAAGATACAGCAAATTGGTATGATCTGAATGTTCCTAATCTCTATTCCCATTTATCCACAAGAGGATATCAATATGGTCCAAACTTTAGAATAACAACTTCAATCAAAACCACAAATTCAGAAGTAACTGGCCGAGTTACTCCAACTAATAATGAACAAAACGATGTACGTTACTATCTACACCCACTCATTATTGATGGTTGTTTCCATACATTCTTGTCTATTGTACCAGGAAACGAAACATTCCTTCCAGTTGCCATTAACAAGATGATTATTTATGGAAGTACTTGTCATTTGTCTCAATTAGTGACGCATGGATCCTATCATTCAGTTCTTGCCGGTCTTTCGCAAGAGCGAGCTTATACTTTGGATGCTGCCATATTTAATAGTAATGATGAAATGATAGAATCGAATACAAAACCACTCGTCATATTTGAAATGTTCAAAATACAACGCATTCCTAGACGGTGGACAACATCGGATAAGTCCATTTTCCAAAAGATAAACGAAATTGTCGATCTGCCAAACGGAGATTATAATGATCATGTACAAACAGTTTTATCCGAATTTTGTCTACAAAAGAAATGGTCAAGTCTGTTTAATCATCTGACTAGGACAATCGATCTTTTACCATCGTCAAACACCTTGATGAGTGAGACAGAAAGACAAGAGATCGAAGTGATGAACAATGGCAATGATAATGTCAATAATCAACTAGCAGATTCAATTGAGCCATTGAATGCCTTAGCTGGAATGTATGCTCTTCAAGCATTACAACATCTTGCTTCATTAGAGAACATTCAACTAATCGTTAAAGACAAGTTGCATCACCTTGTGCGAGACGATGAATCTCATTTTATCCGATTATTTGAAGCTACTTTTTCATTTGTTAATCACCATAGACTAATTGATGAATGTGGCAATATCACTACGACAGTGACAAATCATTCGATTCAGTTAATTCACAAAAACCTTGTCAATAGATTTCCTCGCCTCAAATCATTCGTTACTTTAATGAACACAGTTGGATCCAAACTCGGTCAAATACTCTTCGGTGAACAGACTCATGAAGAATTATTGATACAAAACAAGGAAACTGAATTAGCCCTAGAAGATGTGCAGAATACTATTTCGTTTTTAAAAACACAAAGTGTTTTTAAAGCACTCATTAGTCATATGCACAACACTCATCCGAATTCGTTACGCATTCTATTGTTTGGAGTCAGTATAAGTTCAATTTCAGTGCCTATTCTTCGTCAATTGGTTGATTTTGCTGAACAAACAGACACATATATTAAGGTGCTTTATGTTGATTTGACAGAAACACTTCTGTTAGATGCTGAACAAACTTTTCAGTCCTGTCTGCCAAATACTAACAAGAGAAATCAACGAATTTCTATCTCTTATCATGTATATAACTTAGAGGTTGAATCCGATAACTCAAGCCTGCTAGGTAAATATATGTTTGTTTTTGCTCAAACAAACCTGGCCTTATTGATAAAGATGGTGGATTGTTAGTTTTGTATCTTAACCTAAAGACATTATCACTAAGGTCGTTACCCAGTCAAACAAAAATTTTGAAAAACGCGTTTAAACGCACAATCGGGAACCGCGTCTGTGACCCATTCACGCTCATTAAAAAAATGCACAGAAACGCGTTTATTGGCGTTTTTTGTAACTTTCTGGACGTCAAAATGGCGAAAATTCCAGTTTTTGAGCGTTAAAACGTATTGTTTTTAAGTTCTAGAATAATAGTGCGTTTTAACGCTCGAAAACTGGAATTTTCGCTGTTTTGACGCCCAGAAAGTCACAAAAAACGCCAATAAACGCGTTTCTGTGCATTTTTTTAATGAGCGTGAATGGATCACAGTCGCGGTTCCCGACTGTACGTTTAAACGCGTTTTTCAAATTTTTTGTTTGACTGGGTATTAGAAATTGTGGACAAGTTAAAAAAGACTTGTATGAAAGTAGATCAACAGGCCTGATCTTTTTCAGAAATGATATAAAAGTCAAACGATCAATCACATGATTAAGCATCGCACTTTGAGAAAATCAATACATATAACATTCCTATTCGAAACACAGCTAAACCGACAAAATATACTCTAGTCGAATACAAGAGTTAAAAACTGGAATTTTACAGTTGTTTTTCCAAAATAAATTCACCGCTTCACGTTTTTGACGTGTCAACAGGAATTGAATGAGAGTAAGACTGCAATTTAAATGATGTTTCACATCAGGTTTTTCGCACACATACACTACGTTTATTCCAGAGGTTAAAGATTGTTTACTGTGACTTTTCTTTTGCTTCAATAGTTGTTTCAGTACGTTCTTTTTCAAATTGTGAAACTTCGTCGGTAAATAGAAAGTGTTGCTTTTTTAATTTTCTTCGATTTTAGAATGGTATTTTCTACTGTTGATTTTTGCTGACAAAACACATAGCTTATCTGAAAGAAAAAAATAATTTATCGCCCATTTTTGTCGTCAATAATACAATGTTTGACGATGGATATCAATATAGTGTCTGATGTAAAAATCACGTAGAGTTCAAATGTCCTTCGTATCTTGACTTCTGAATGAACATATTGTAGACTCGATTATGAATGCAAATCTTAAAGCATATGTGCAACAAGAATTAGCATATCGGTCCGATTTTATCACGTGATAACAGCAAAGTGTAAGAATCGTGACAAAATATTTTAATCGTTAGGATAAAAATCTATGTGTCAGATTTTTAAATCGAGCACGATCTCTGTATTGATTAAAGATTATATAATGAGTCTATTTTATCAAAGGATATTTTCGACATTTTCAAGCTATACATATTTCTTCAATTGTATTCTTGAAAAAATACAAAACTCTTACGTTTGAAATAGTCGATCAGGATCACTAATTTTAAGTTACGACGAGCAAATGATTTCTGATGCAGTTTGCACAAAAGAGCAAAAACCACAAGAAGAATAATATGAAAACGTAGTTTAGATATTTGAATACAATTATTTTCACATTATAGAAATATGAGATTTTTTCTTGAAAACAACGATTTTCGACGATTTTCGAATGCTTGAGATGAAAAAATGCGTAGATTTAGTCAAATGCAACCTTTTTATATAAATTCTCTACTTATTTCGAGATGAATTAAAACATGTTTCCATCAAATATTTTCCTGAGTATTTCGATAAATGTAGTTGATATTTAGATTATTTTTGAGCACAATAATTCATGTTTTAAAAGTTCCAAAACTGATTGATATATATTTTTTGTAGACGAATCTCATGATATCATCTTTGTGGCCAGTGTACTCCAAATAACAAATGATATTAATCATTCACTTAATTCACTTCGTCGTCTTTTGGTGCCAGGTGGTCTTCTTCTCGTCATTGAATTAACATTAGCTCATTCCTACTTCGATCTTATATTTGGTTTATTTCCTTATTGGTGGCGTGATGGTCATAGTCGTGCTCCACTGACTATTGATCAATGGAGACAAGCATTCGAGTCAATAGGTGGATTTGAACCGATGGTAGTATCAGCAAAGACGAATGCATTTGGAGATTCACTCATGATTGTGCGAAAATCAACAGCAAGATCCATTCTCATTCGCCTTTCCGAATGGCAGGATCAAGCTTGGCTCTTATTTGCTGACCGTGCACACAATCTGTCACATGCACTTGTACCCCATTTACCAAGTTCTAACATTGAAATTCTACTAGACACTGTTACTATTGATCATATTTCTTCAACGATTGATATCATGTTGAAACAACATAAACAATTGCATATCGTATTTGCGTGGCCACTCGGCATATTGCAACTTGATCGGAATAACAATGAAACAACATTCGAATCGCATGTAGAGCATTTATGTTACAAATTTGTTTACATTCTGCAATCTGTTCAAAAATATCATCGACAGAATAATTCATTTCCATACGTTTTTATTCTTACACAAAACTCTCAGCCAATGCATGGAAAGAGTGAATTCAATCCTACAATAGCACCACTCATTGGACTTGCACGTAGTTTAAGCGTCGAATGTCCACGTCATCATATTAAACTCATTGACTTACAACCAACAGCAGACATATTTGCAGAGTCATCCTATTCCGATATTCTCATAGAGCATATGCTCCACTCACGGGAAGCCAATAATCTTGATGAAGTCGTTCTTTCTCTTGAGGCAGACAGTCGTATTCAATGCTTTCAGTGGCATTATGATTGGTTGCAATCGAAAGAACAGCAGGAATTATCATCAAAATTGGAAAGAACAATCGTACCTAAAAACGACGCTGACAAGGTTCCATTTCGGCTTCAAGTTGCACCATCGCGTTTTGTAGCTGACCTTGCTTGGATGAGAGATCCAATACCAATCAACAATCTATTACCTGGTCAAATCCAAGTTCGTATTCACTGCACTAGTCTTAATTTCAGAGATGTCTTGAAAATACGTGGTCTGTACCCTCATACACGAGTATTTGGTCAACGAGATTGTGACGAACCTTTGGTCGATCGTGATACTACTCCTGGAACTGATTTTATGGGTACTATCATTCTTTCCCATTCTAAGAATCTGAAGATTGGAGATCGTGTCATTGGCCTTTGTCCGTCAGGTACTTTCCATTCCCATATTATTCTCGATACCTCAGTTGTTTCACGTGTGCCCGACGAATGTTTGATGTCAGACGAACAATTGGCTGCTCTGCCTACTGCATTTTTAACAGCACTCCTCTCCTTAAAACATCGTATTAGACTTAAGCATGGCCAGACCGTTCTTATTCACGCTGCGACGGGTGCCACTGGTCAAGCTTGCATTCAGTATTGCCAAGCAGTTGGTGCTCGAGTTATTGCTACTGCAGGTAGTGATGCCAAGCGATGTTTTCTACGAAAGCACTATGGAATTAAACATGTATTCAACAGTCGTGATTTGTCGTTTGTCACTGAGATACATTCTCGTTTTCCAAATGGTGTTAATGTCATTGTTAATTCTCTTTCAGGTCCACTTCTTCAAGAATCATTCAAACTACTTGCTTCCCATGGTCATTTTATTGAACTTGGCAAACGAGACGTATATGCAAGGACTAGTCTACCAATTTTTGATTTGCGGCAAGATTGTAATTTTCATGTCATTGATCTAGCATTACACGCCATTGATGAACCGCACACCGTTCGTGAAATGATCGACGATGTTTTTGACTATTTTCGAAGAGGTCTATTCAAACCATTCGAACCTATGACTATTTTTGAGCCGTCTAAAGTAATTGATGCATTTACACAGTGCAGTCTTGGTGTATCTATGGGAAAAGTGGTAGTTCGTATGACGAGTTCTGAACAACCCCTCTCACTCAAAGAAAGTGACATGAACACGGAGATCAGTGAAAATTCAAGTGAAAGTATATTAAATTGTTAAGCTAATAGTTATTACTAACATCCCTTTTTTTTAGAATCTATGTTTCCGTTTGTAGTGTGTGAGAGAGGAACGATTCTTGTTTCGGGTGGATTGGGTGGTCTGGGACTTACTATGTCTCGTTGGATGGTAGAAAAACGAGGTGTCAAGCATATTGTTTTAATGAGTCGTCGAACAGTTGAAGAGTTTGAAAAAACTGAAAATAATCCACAATTAGAAGATTGGTTGCAACTCAAAGAGATAGC